>JAUPMH010203288.1:0-11475 GCA_032270665.1 Metridium farcimen
AGATATTAATTACTGACTTACTTACTGTTATCAAATTATGTTGACATCATTACATTATTTGATGACTGCCCGGGGGGAACTCCCTTAGAAAATGGGTTGGTATGCTCGACGGACGGATTTGAAAATGACCCTAAAAGGTACGCATAAATTAACTTGGGTACTGATTTCAGACTCTAAAAGGTACGACCACATTTCAATTCGTTCTGTATAATCTTGTATAATGTTCGAAAACTGGCCCAAAAAGGAACGGCGTCATTTGAGACCCTAAAAAGTATGCAAGGGTCTTAATTTCGACCCTAAATGGTCCGTCGAGCATACCTTGCCATTCTCTAAGGAATCCCTCTCCTGGAATGACTGACATGATTGGGTGGATTCATTGACTGACATCAGTTGACATTTTATTTGAGTTTCTGTTGGTATTGATACTTAGGAAACATAATAAATTTGTAAATAATGATATATTGTTTGTAGACTGCAAAGTGGCTCCTTTTATAACTACTTTTACATGAAATCTCTGACAAGTAAAGTTGAAAATTCATAATAATTACAATATAGTAAATTATTTTGAAAACATATCAATCAATCAATCTTTAATTAGTACCAAAGAGTTAACAAAAGTAATTATAATATAATAGTATACACTGCTTTGGTGGTACATGCCAGCTGTAATAGCTTTGGACTAGTCAAGACAGCTGGCATATTCCTAGTTATTTCAACAATTAAAGTCAAACAAATGTCAACAAAATGTTTGTAGAAATGTTCTAAATCATTTATAAACTAATGAGAATTACTTTATATAAGCTAATGAGAGACACGTTTATGATAGACACATGTTTCTCAGCCTTAGCTTCACTTGATCAAGCTTCAGCCCATTTAACTGGAGTTTTTCTGTAAAAGAAGGAATCATTTTGCAGTTCACATCGTTCGTGTTATCCCAGACTATCCAAGCATAGTAAACTATACTTTTCACTAGGATAAACACTAATCAGGCTATGAACAACTCAACTCATGGTAGTATTGAGTTGTATGGGATCAGTAATGATCGTTATTTTGGGGTCAGAGATCACGTTTTGAGATTGTGATAACAGTGATGGTGATTAGCATGACTGATTGCTAGTTTATTGAAATCAGTGACCAGAATAGGCCATTTGTACAATGACGTCATAGGCACGATGACGTCATTTCACTACCAGTAGCATGCTTTATGAATTTTCTTATTTATTCAGATTCTTATTCCCTCTTCTAGTTATTTAACAAAAGAAAGTAGGCAAAGCATTCTGGTACTGGCTGTATATGATGCTATAATGCAAATGGTCCATTACCCAAAATATTTAGAATCAAGGATCGGAGTTCTTATAATCTACCCTGGTCCCCAGAGGCTTGCCGCAAAAAGGAGTTTAAAAAGAGTTGATAGTCAAGCCCCTGGCAACCAGGGTATCATATATCTTGTTGCCATGTTATTTTTAATATAGTTACTCAACTCAGTAATGAGACCATTAGTTACAATAACATTTGGATAACGTATAGTGTTTCTGAGGAAAGAAACAACATTTGTACAAATTACGTAAGAAAGATTGTTTGTGTTACTTTAGTTCGTTCGCATTTTGTGAAACCATCGTATGGATAGAATTGAAATTAAACATCTTTATGAGACAGTAACTTGTCTTTGTCTGTATTAAATTTAAATAAGAAACTCTTGTACAGCAAGCAAACAAACGAACAAGCAAACGAACGGCCAAACAAGCAAACAAACAAAACACAACAACAACAACATTAAACTAAACTAGCTCGCAAATAAAGGGTCCGAACTAAAATTCTATTTTGAAAGGGGGGATGGTCTTGCCTAATTTTTGGTGAAGTGAGCCTCATTAATCAGCCCCTCCCTCCTGATAATTAAATAGATATTAGACCTTAGCAGTCTCTATTTCCATTGTTTTCTTTTGTGTCTATTTGACTATTACACATTGACTACTGATTTAATTTTGTTTCAGGGTTAAGCGTCTTCATTCTATATTTTGATAATTTGTATATTTTAGGATTATCAGTAATTGTATTGTGTTTTTATTGTAATTTCTTTATTCATCAATTGTTTGTGTCAAGGTGTCTTTAAATTCCTTTCTTTTTCTCCTTTTGATTTTATCGTTGATTTTATCGAATTGAATTCAAAGCTATCATTATCATTGTTCGTGAAATTAAGGAGCTGTTTTAGAGAGTAAACACGATACCTATGAAAAATTATGAAAAAAATGAATTAAGTCAAATTGCTACTGTGTACTAGTTTTTATTTAGTAACTATTAGTCACTATCAAAGACAAGGAAAGTTGTAATGAGGTATTGTTTCTTAATGTTTTTGATGCTTCTAGTACGTTATACTGACTAAATAGTCACTAAATAGGAACTGTTATAGACTATTTTGGTTTTATTTCATTGCTTTAGTCTTATTTTTTTCTATTTGACAAAACTATTTGAAACATTTCCTATAATTATTTTCCCTCTTTAGGCAAAATGACATTTTCCTTAACCTTTTTGAAATTGCTGTAAATATTTAATCGTTTTTCCTGAATTCATTTCAAAATAAATGTGCATATTTAATAATTTATTGTAATTTTGCATCACAACGTTATCGTAATTATTGATTAGTTTGTATGTGAAAAACAACTATTCAAATGTTTTTGCGACGACAGATGTCTGTTTTGCGCGTTATTTGACCGCAATCGTCATTCTATTGTCCAAAATGGAGAAAGAAATCCTAATCTATAGAAAAATTCACTCCTACACAATTTAAAGGACTCATTATATACACCTGTTTCCAAAAGGTTGTCCAAAGCAATATACATTTCAAGACGGCAAGGAATCATGGGTATAAAGGAAAAATGAGCATTGTAGGGCAACTCTATTTAAAGACGAATATTCGTTGCGTTTACATACAACAATTGTCAAGAACATGGAGGTTATTGTTGAGATATTATCGGCATACGCCTAAACAACAGTCAGAGTGCTTACAATGATTAAGGCTTGGGCAAACGGTTTCAACATTTGCTTCTAAATCCGTTCGATTTTGTTGAATGGCAATGTTTAAACTCTTTCAACATCAATTCCACATCGATTCAACACGTTTCAACAATGTTGAAAGAGTTTCAAAGCGTTTTTAAAAACATTGCCATTCAACAAAATCGAACGGATGTTGAAGCAAATGTTGAAACCGTTTGCCCGGGCCTTCATTTTCGTCAAAAACATAGAGGTTATTGTTGAGGTAAAAACATCGACCTTATTGGTGTAAACTTTTGTGTTGCTCATAAATGACATACTCAACTCAATTTTTCGCGTTCAAAGTATACCCACAATTCCTCTCTTTCTCGGAATCACCTGTCGACTTCAACAACCCTTTTGAAGCAGCTGTATGTAGTGACGTCGATGCAAACCACACAGACTGCACAGCGGTCATACCACGTTCTTCCAATCGCTAATGAACGCCTCATGTCTGTATTGTTTGTATTATTTGAAGGGAAACCAAAACATGTATTCTAATAGGTTGTCAGGCCGCCAACGCTTGAAGATTTTTCAGAAACAAACTTGAAAGCGATAGAGGTTTTCCTTACACCGAAAAAGGACGTGTACTTCAAAAGAACGTTAGAAAAAATAATCGGTAAGTACTGTTTATTGTTTTTCTTGAGTTCGCTCTCGAATTTCGAATCGTTTCTAAAACAAATTATGTCACTTTTTGAATGGATTCTTGATGGAAATTTGATGGATAAAGACAAAGCATACAAAACGAGTTTATCACCAGCGAGGAAATACAATGTATTGTAGAAAAAAAATGGGATTTTTAATTTCAAACTCACAAACTAATCTTTATTATTCTAACCATTTCGAACGAAAAGGTTTTTGTTTAAATTTCAAGTTTTAAAATACGCCAAATATGATAAGTTATATACTTTTTGAAATGAATAACTGATTTTGATAATGTTTTTTTCGTTTTACATAAATGAATGTAGAAGTTTATGTTATAAATTATTGCTAGTATTATGAAAGGTCTTTTTAGTATTTTTCACATACATTAAAGGCACAATGAAAATAATTTTTGTCTTTAAAAATATTATTTTTAGCGATATATTTTCCCCATGAAAACAAGTAAAAAGAATATGAAATAATTTAAAACTATATCGGAAAATAGTTTTAATATTGAACTGTTAAATTAAAATTGTGTTATTCAATGTTTTTTCTTTTAATTATTCGATTAATTTATCACAAATAATTTCTCATCTGCTCGATTAAAAAATATCCTAGTTTTTTCATTGTGATAGACATTGTTGTATGAAATAAAACAACTCAGTTCACAAAAACATCTAATTTGGGCAATTCTATCTGATAGCATTTTATCGATAAGGAAATCTAACAAATGGAACATTTTCGGAACTTGTTTCAAATTGTCTTCACATTTCGGAACAAATATTTCATTTTTCATTAAATATCTTGTTACTAAAAAATATTCGAAGATTTACGGATAGTAATTTTCAAATAGACCTTAAAAACCTTAAAAGACCCATTCAAAATTGTCATTTCATAACGAAAAACGGTTTGTGTGGCCATGTTATTTACAAACTTAAACTTAAAGCGAATCAGCGAATCAATTATTTGGAAGTATCAAAATAGTCCTTTAAAACTAAATACCCATTCAAAATTGTCATTTCATAACGAAAAACGGTTTGTGTGGCCATGTTATTTACAAACTTAAACTTAAAGCGAATCAGCGAATCAATTATTTGGAAGTATCAAAATAGTCCTTTAAAACCTTAAAAATACTTATTCAAAATTGTCATTTCTGGGAAAAAATCAGTTTATTTGTTCATCTTATTCACAAACTTCAACTTAAACCGAATCAGCTCGAATCGAATATTTGTAAAATATCATCCAAATAGTCTGGCCTTCCTGAGAACCTTATATTAAAAACACTCATTCAAAATTGTCGTTTCAAAGACGAAAATACGGTTTGTTTTCTCATATTATTTACAAACTTAAACTTACACAGAATCAGCTCGAATCGATTATTTGGAAAGTAGTATCCAAATAGTCCTTCAAAACCTTAACAATACCCATTCAAAATTGTCATCACAAAGACGAAAAAACGGTTTGTTTTCTCATATTATTTATAAACCTAAACTTATACAGAACCAGCTGGAATCGAATATTTGTAAAGTATAATCCATATAGATCTTAAAAGACCCATTCAAAAATGAAAAAAATCGGGTTCTTTGTTCATTTTATTTACAAACGGTGAATCAAACAGAATCGGCTACGCCCAATGAGTAAAATAAAGTGTTTCCGGTCGGCTGGCAAGAAAACAGACTCTAGAAAAACTGTGACGTAAAAAATGATAAAAGTTTCTTTGTAGGGTTTTTTAATATACAAATTTTTGAATACGTCTTTGGATGTGTTCATGCGGTGTGAATGTAAGCAAAAAAATATAATTAGAGTGGACACTTTTAGTGCATAAAGAATTCGAGTTTGTTATTGTTGTTTATCAAGGATTTCATTTTAGGAACAATGTGAATAGCAGGGTTGTTACTTTTTGTTTTGTTGCTATATTTAGTAACTTTGTGTAAAGGTATAGTTTTTGTCGTTTTTTAGATTATTTTTCTGTTTTTAGGAAATTATATTGGATTTGTATTTTTATTGTATTATTTATTTTCACTCATTTTCTTTGTCGTATTTTTGTCATTTAAATTATTAAATTTTTGATTTTTGTTATAAATTAGCTGCAGTTTTCCAGGCATTTTGCTTTTTCTCTTGTCGAGTGGTCATTGTAACTTTTATTTTTTTATTTTTTATTGTTACTTTTATTTTATTTTTTGTTGTTGTTATTTTGTTGTTGTTATTTTTTTCTTCTTATTTTTACGGTTACTTTCCTCTCTTTCATTCATTCATTCGTTCATCCATTCTTTCGCTCATCAATTCATCCATTCATTCATTAATCCATTCATTAATTTATCAATTTGTTCATCCACCCATTCAATGACTCATCGATCCATTTATATTGATTCATTCATCCATCCATCCATCCATTTATTCATCCATATATCCTTTCAGTCATTTATTCACCTATTCATTCATTCATCCATCCATTCATTTATCCATTCTTTCATCCACCCATTCATATTGATTCATTCCATCAATTCATCCATGTATCTTCATTTCATTTCATTCATTTATTCACCTATTCATGCATGCATCATACATGCATACATACATTCATTTATCCATTCATCCATCCATTCATTTATCCATTCATTTATTCATTCATCTATCTATTCATTTATCTATTCATTGGTTATTTCACTAGCCCCTCTCTGCTCCTCTTTCGTCTCTAGATCCCATTCTTTCATTTCGTCTCATTGGATATTTTCACCTCAACCTTCAAGCTTAACCAAACTAAATATTCCTTTAACAGAGCTATCTAAACCAAAGAATCGACCCCAATGACAGCTGTTATGTGTGAAAAGTCCTATCCTACCAAACCGGTTGAACCGGTTATTCTACCAGTCGAAGCACCGAGCCCAATACTACGATCCAAGTATGAACTACGGGCATCAAGACCAATGGTCCCTAAAACAAAACCCGATACAAACCTGAAAAAAACGGTTTTTACAAAACGCAGCAATTTGTCCAATTCTTATGGCTTGAAAAACAACACAACGACGAGTCCTCGATTCGAGGCGAAATCGACTCTCACAAACACCACAGGAAGACCGCGCAAAGTTTTATCCGCGAATTTTCCAAGCACAGTCGAAACGTTGCCCATGCGCAACAAAGTGACGTTAATGAAGTCGTCTTTATCACGGTCTAATGGATATAAGACCGATTATCCATCCGCATGGTCTAGACAAATGAACAATAAGTTCCCAACAAGCAAACCCCCTCTGACCGCGCCCAGGGTACATGTTGACTGTTTCGACACCCCTATGGATGTGGACCGTCGAAATGGCTACGAGGATATAATCACGAAGACATATGATCATACTAAGAGTGATTATAGAACGAACTATAACATGGGATATAGAGAGAAGTGTTTACAGTGGCTGCTTACACTCCCTGACTAAACATTTATACATTCATACTTGACAAATTACATCTATACCGAGTGACAAAAACATTTACAAACATTCATACACCTATTTCATACAGGTTGTCAAAGGCGAAAGGTCACTTCAACCATGCAGGAAAGGAATTATGGGATTACACGAATAATCGAGGTGTTTCGTTGAAGAAAATTCAAACCAAATACCTCTTCAACAACGACAACGTTCCTCAAACTGAGAATTAATATAATCGATGCTTACGAACAATATTTGATTCAAAAACATTAAGGTTACTGTTGAGATATTTGTTATTGCTTATAATCGACTCTGATTCAAGATGGCGCAGGGCACTGTGAAGGGGACAATTATTGAGATCAGTTTGAATCAGAGTCGATTATAAGCAATAACAAAATATATTATTGATATTAAACGACTTTAATAATCTATACGTGAATCTATTGAAACTGTAAGTTTTTATTCATAATTTTCTCATATTTAAACGATACTTGACAAGTTGAATTATTGCGTTTTGCTTCAAAAACTCGAGCTAGCTTTCGTTAAAAATTCATGGTCACTTACCAGCATGCACTGCGCTAAAGACTGAATTTCGTGGACCATGAAAATCGCCCATTCAGATATTTTGATATCTTTTACGATGTGAGTGGGTATTCACGCTCTTATTAAATCGTTTAGCGTTAATTTTGTTGTATTTGTTTTTACGTAATATGACTAACTGCGAATGAATTATAACACTCAAATCAAAATAAACAACGCAAAGCATGCTGGTTAGTGAGGATGGATCTTTCATTTCTCTATAACCAACAATAGTAATTATAATGTATGTAAATATGTTCATTATATAAAAATAAATTGTCTTTTTCTAATTATTGTGTATTGATTCTGTAGATCGACCATAATTTAGATATTCCGAACTGCCTTTTTCTAATTATTGTGTATTGATTCTGTAGATCGACCATAATTTAGATATTCCGAACGGTCGAAGTTCAAAGGTTCGATTTCACTGTGAAATACAGTGATTTTTTTTTTCAATTCATGATATAAAGCCGTTTTCATTAACCCGTGAAACACAATTTAGTGTATTGCTCTATAATGCATCTTGATTTCATTGTGTTCTTTTGTTGTTATTTGACTATTACACTTTAACTAATACACTTGTTTCACGGGTTACTGAAAACAGCTCTAATCCGTGAAACAAAGTGTATTAGTTAAA
Source organism: Metridium farcimen (assembly GCA_032270665.1). NCBI lineage: Eukaryota > Metazoa > Cnidaria > Anthozoa > Actiniaria > Metridiidae > Metridium > Metridium farcimen. Next base: position 8,308 of record JAUPMH010203288.1, read on the forward strand.
ACGTGATAGTCAAATAACAACAAAAGAACACAATGGAATTTTAAAAGGTGCATTAAAGAGTGAAACGCTGAATTGTGTTTCACGGAGAACCGCTCCAATGAGAACAACTCTAGTTTTTATTTAGTGACTATTTAGTCAGCATCACTTCAAAAACAAAAGGAAACAATGCCTCATTACAACTTTACTTGTCTTTGATAGAGTGAAGTCATTTAACCCGTGAAATAGATATTAGACTAATACACCTTAGCAGTCTAGAATTCTATTGTTTTCTTTTGTGTCTATTTGACTATTACACCTTGACTATTTAATTTTGTTTCACGGGTTAAATGTCTTCACTCTAGTGAACAATATAGTCACTAAATACAACTATTACACAGTAGCAATTTTGATTTGATTGCTCCTGTGTATTCATCTATATATTGATTCTAATTCACGGAGGTATGACTCAATCAATCCCAGAATCCTCCAGTCATCTATTGCCACTGAGACTACTGTCTTGTCATTTCGGGAGATGAACTTGAGGAGGAGATGCTGTCGAGGAGGCAAGAAAATCCCAACATGCACTTCGCTATCTGAAAAATACAGAGTTTCAAATATATACATTTATTTAAAAAAATATAAGAGCCTCTCCCAGGGGTTTTAGGGAACAAGGGAACAGAAGCATTTATTTTCAGGGAACTGGTATCATTTTCAAATTATTTTCAAGGAAAAATATATATGATAAAACAATAGTTTTTTCGGAGGATGGGAAAAAGGGTAAACATTTTAGGGAAACAGTTTCAGACGTCAATCCAATGTCGGAGTGGCTTCCCAGAAGTTACCTATAGCAACAGCGATTAACTTTTGAAATAATTAAACGTTTTTCCATTTACCTTCAGCCTCGAGGATGTATTGCTCAAATGTTTCGCTTAAGACCTCCTGTGCTCGTTGCCATGGCAGCGACAAACATATCACCGACAGTGCCCCTTTATTTAAAGGCGCGTCACTGAAATGAATCAAAGAAATAAAACGTTGTATAGAGCGTGGAGATATCGACAAGTAAATAGCTTCTTCTTCAGTTTTCATGCAGAGGCGTAAATCTAATAGAAGCAAGGCACTGAGAGCTCAAGATGTTGATAATATATGCAGCTAACTGTTTCAGTGATCTCTACCCATACTCCTTTTAGGTCTAGTCGCGTAGTCGCGAAGCCGGTAGGCGACAACGTTTTTTCAAATGACTGTAACTGATGATAGACAGCAGGTTATCATATGCAAATAGACGGCAACCCTCTCTGACTCATTCGAGAAAGTGACTTCATTATATAGCAGATTAATTTCGTATACACCTAATTTAATAATCGTTGTCGCAATCAAAACTACAGTCCACACTCTGAAGCCTGCTAAGGATGTCGGTAATATGAACTGAATGTGTGATTTATTAGATTTATTTTCAAGAAATATTTGTTTCTACCACTGCAACAACTTGTTAGTGGTTATATAACACAAACTCTTACAACCAAAAGATGCTATGAATAAATCGATAACAAGAGAAGAAATACCAACATCTTTTGCAGGCTTTGATTGCATGATAGGTGTATACAAGTATATACAGTGCCGTGTGCGTGCCTTGCCGCGACCGTGCTATTTCTAGAATTTTGATTGCCTTGTCGTGCCTTGACCGCGTTCTCGCCGTGAGCTTTTCATAGTCTTACGAAATCTGCTCTATAGTGCTTTTATATCATTAAGTCAAAGTAAGGTTTGCCTCGTGTGAGGGAAAAAAGGAAAGAGGAAAAGAATGGCGTCAATTAATAATAACAATAATAATAACACATTTATTGGACAGGGTGACACCATTACCATACATGATAATTTTCAGGTGGCCCTCAGAATATAAAATATATGTACATGAATATCAGTAATATTAAAAACTATAAATATATATATATACAATAGAAAAATTGGGATATTAAATTGTTGCTGAAATGGTTCTATACTATATTTAAGTGTCTAAAGTAAAAGTAAATTAAAACTGGGTAATTACTGACGATCACTCCAGGACAGCATGTTTAGATTAAAATTAAGTGTACTGTTCACCCACAGCGCCACCAGCTTGGGGGTTTTCAGGAGACAAAGTTCCTAGTAAAGGGTGTATCTCTAATTGGTCATGTCGTCGTTTATACTTACGCAGTTCGTTGTTTTTCTGTGAAATCATCCCACAGAACTGTGAATAGCTTCTTTTTAGTTTTATTGGCATTCTCCTAAAGGAAAATCAGACAATTTGCCTTCATTGCCGGTATGCGTAAGACATGGGCGTAAACATATCTACATCCACTTACGTTTTGAAATCCACACTTTTTTTTTGGAATTAAGAGAGATGTTTTACTTCCGTATCAGTCCGTAATTGGATTGTGCGTTTGTTATACGCATAGGCGTAAACGTATCTACATCCACTTACGTTTTGAAATCCACAATTCTCTTTCGACTTAAGTACGAAAGATGCTTTACTTCCGTATCCGTAATTTGTTGCGCGTTCGTTATACGCATAGGAGTGCGCGTATTCATCCACTTACGTTTTAAATTGTTTCACTTATTAGACACATTGCTTTCATTGCGTGGATGTCCGAACGAAACACATGTTTAATCGTTTCTATCTAATCCAGTTGCGTTTTGAAATTGCTCACTTTTCTTGTGAAATAAGACATATAAAATAAAACACAAAACACAAATACGTAAATGTGTTTACACACTCACGTTATGTAATTCACAATCAACTGGAATGGATTAGTTTGATTAAGTATACGTAGGACCTCCAGACGGAAACGGAACAAACTACTTACGTTTTGAAAGATCTCAGGCAAAGTCAAAGGTAAAAACAAGTCAGCAAAACGTATGTGTAGCTGATCTAGGGTCATCGTACACGTAAGACCGTCTACGTTATGGAACACAGCTCTACAATAAAATAAAATATGATAAAAGTAAGCAATTTTAAAAAATGGTTGAAAAATTAGCATATATTACAGAAGCAAGATATTACGCAAGCCCGCGCACGTAAGCTCAATGTTGTTTTCTAGAAATGAAAATGAAAAAAACAGCAGATATGATAAAAAATAAAGAATTGAAATGCGTTCGGTGTATAAGTGAAATACAGATACATGAGAAAAATATCATGATGCCCTTGGCGGGAATTGA
>JAUPMH010203510.1:0-11464 GCA_032270665.1 Metridium farcimen
AGCAAGCAAGCAAGCAAGCAAGCAAGCAAGCAAGCAAGCAAGCAAACAAGCAAGCAAGCAAGCAAGCAAGCAAGCAAACAAGCAAGTAAACAAACAAACAAGCTAGTAAACAAACAAGCAAGCAAGCAAACAAGCAAGCAAGTAAACAAACAAACAAGCTAGCAAACAAACAAGCAAGCAAGCAAGCAAGCAAGCAAACAAACAAACAAGCAAACAAATAAGCAAGCAAACTAATATCATTTCACCTCTCATCTTCACCAGTATCAGGCAGCATATTTTTGGTTGACTGAAGTAAATAGTTACGAAGGAACAAACCACGGAGAGGATGTTGAACACCTCGACACATTTCTACCAAGTCTTTCAAGATATCTTTACGTGACGCCTCCCTAGCCTTGACATAAACCACACCCACTGTAATAAGCAGGTATCTGTAATGTATAAGCAATATCATATTATCTATCATGGATTTAAAAGTGAGAAAGTGAGAAAGGGAAAAGATAGAAAAGGTGCAGAAGGAAGGGTGGATGGATGGATGGAGAATGAGAGAGAAAAGGACAAAAGACACAAGGAAAGATGTATAAGCAATATCATATTATCTATCATGGATTTAAAAGTGAGAAAGTGAGAGGGGGAATAGATAGAAAAGGTGCAGAAGGAAGGCTGGATGGGTGGATGGATGGATGGAGAATGAGAGAGAAAAGGACAAAAGACACAAGGAAAGATGTATAAGCAATATCATATTATCTATCATGGATTTAAAAGGGAGAAAGTGAAGAGGGGGAATAGATAAAAAAGGTGCAGAAGGAAGGGTGGATGGATGGATGGAGAATGAGAGAGAAAAGGACAAAAGACACAAGGAAAGATGTATAAGCAATATCATATTATCTATCATGGATTTAAAAGGGAGAAAGTGAAGAGGGGGAATAGAAAAGGAAAGAAGGGATGAAGGGATGTATGGAGAGAATGAAGGAGAAAAAAAAACAGAAAGTAAAGAAGGAACAAATACAGAACACAATTGTTGAAATGATAGTTGTTGACAATCATTATTCTACAAATGTCTCAAGAACATAAAAAGTGTTGTTACTGGTTGTTTTTTTCTTGCTTTTATATTTATAACACTTTGTACTGACTCCAATACATCTACTTTAAAACACAATATCACATTTTTGAGAACATTTGTATGCCAGTATATGTTGTTCCTTTCAGCATTGGAATGACCAATAGACCTTTTCATGATTCAAATCAAACAACCTCAGCATAATATATTATTTAGAATTTGACTACAGCCCATGGAATGTTTAAGTGTTTCAATTGTTTTATAATGTCTTAAATTACCGCAAGCTTGTAGTCAATTTCTAAAAAATATATTACAAGCTACTGAAGCCGAGGTTGATTGAAGAGAATTGTGAAAATGTCTATTGCCTTGGGCAAGCAATCTAAAGAAAACATGTGTTTTACTCACAGTCGAGGGACAATGTTGCCAGCATACTGGACAAGCTCGTACAAGTCTGAAACTCTTCGTCCTTTTTGGAACTCATCTAAAAGGTGAAGCTCAAGATGACGCAGCTCGTCTGAGATTGCCATGTCTATATTCCATGTTAAGGGTACAGTTCTTCAACAATAATCTTATTCATTATTTTACATAATACAGCATACTTGTTAAACCTTTATAACAAGAAGAGGCAGCATGGGGGAGAAGTCAAAATGTTGGTCTTGCAATCCAGTAATCCAGCACCAGTTGAAAGCTGCATTTTGGTTGGCCCCCTAATACAGTACCGCTATTGTTTGGTTAGGTTTAGGGCAATTGTTTGGAAAGACTCTATTGTTTTGTAAACCAATCCTGAATTATATTTTGATTTGGTGCTGGATTGCTCTTGCAATCTGGTAGTGCCGCTCTGACCACTAGCTGAGAATGTTCTTGTCCTAATTTCGATTAGTTCAAATTCAGTTTCTTGACCATGTTTGTAAATAGCCAACTGGTTTGCCACCTTACCAGTTGGGATTCTTATCTTGGGGCCATTGTGAAAACTACTGGGTAACCAGTAATAATGTAGATCTACCCTCACAAAATAAAGTCAATGTCAATGATTTTACGAAATTTCTACGAAAGTTGTGAGATACAAGTATGTATGACTATTTCACTGTGAATCATTTTCAAGACAGCAAGAAAGCTGTTATGCACATTTTCAAGCAATATATTACTTATAAGACAAGCTAAAAATGATAACTTGTTTTATTTATAGAAAAAATGAACTGTATATTTAAAATTATTTAACAATTCTAATAAAAATCATGAATAATTCATAATTTTACAAAAGAAATCACATCTGTGACGAGATCTGTAAATCTCATGCAGATTTCGTCCTGATTTGCATAAGTTTCAACTTGAATTTTTTCTTCTTGTTGTCTTCAACTCACTGTTGATATCACATATAGATCCGCTGCTCATATTGTATATATTACTAACGATATTCCAATGATTGCAATATTGTAAAACTTGTGAAAACTCAAGCCAAGCACTGAGCAATATGACAAGTTCCAAACTATGTTTGTGAAATGGATTTTCAAAATTTTGTGATGTTATATGAGAAAATAGCTTGTGATCTGTATTTTGTGATTTGCACCCTCTATAAATATATGTAATTATAAAGGAAGGAAAAGAAAAAAGAAGAAAGCACTTGTAACAGTAGAATACTACTTGTTACAAAGTAGAAAAGTTTGAATGAAATCAAAAATATTGTGCAAGATATAGTCTGTATTTATAGACAGATAAGCTGTTCTCTAGTAAATAAAATATCTTACATAAATGCATTTTCTTGATTAACATTAAAATAATAAACTAGATGTTAATTAAAATACAAGGACCACCACACCTAAAGACAATGAAAATGTACATTATTTTACATTCAAGTTCAAATATGTGCAATTATCCTCGAATATTTAATAGACTATGAAACAACAATTAACATAACTAAAGTTTCTGGTTAGGAAAGCGGTTTAGTAACTTGTAATTTCAAAGAACTACAGGCGCTGTCGTGTAATTATGACAATGGCAAATCACTGTATTTCAGACCTCTAATAAATAAAGTGATGTTTATATTCAGACACCTCGTTATTGTTGGGCAATATTCGATCATTTTTCGTCTACTTTAGTTCACAACATGAACAATTCAATTATAAATTAAACATCTACTAGCACCTGCCACGGTTCGAGAAAATCGGAGATCTAGGATTGTGTTCAGTTTCGAAATCTAGCTAGGATCTTTGATCAATGGATTGACATGATTGAAACGAATATATACAGCATAAATTCACATAGTTGATCTAGGAAACACACGATCCAGATTACTAGATTACAGATGAAAGGAGTCAAGCAAGCGATCAAGCTGTAGAAGAAAATAAACAATGTCGTCCCCACATCGCAAAATCCGGGTAATCTCTCGAGTGTTTCGAACAAGTTTCACATTACTTGTGCAGACAAGGCGACAAGGATACACAACTCATAGTAGCTCTTGGGAGATAGCAGCGAGGTCCTTAACTCACTCAGCATATTTGAAGCGTGCTTTAACCCATCCATGAGCTTGCCTTTGTCCTGTGGAGATATATAAGCGATCGGTAAACGAAGAGGGATAAATTACACGAACTAAAAACAACATTCAAACTTACAAGACATCGTTTCATCTGGAACGACTGTGACTTCACCACTTGCGTTGCTTCGTCGAGCAGCTTTTCTTGGTCCTCGCTCGATGGCGCCTGAGGTGGAGCCTGTTCAAAGATCAAACTATTAAACTGTGTTCTCTTTATGTGGATTTAAAGTCGTGAAAGTTTGAAATTAAAGAACTAAAACTCACCATTTTGAATCTGCTACTTCCTACTATGACTCGAACATGCCAAGGGAAAGGCACGTGACTTCTAGTGCCAGGCTCCGACACTCACACAAAAATATCCTTTCCCTCCCCACCCCTGATGCAATATCTGGAAAATTGAAAACGCATGCAAATTGTTTGATTTTATGGAGAAATTTCACTTGATGGTGCAATTAGCCTTTAATCGTTATACAATTAATGAATTGTGTTTATTTTCCACATGATGTTTTACCTGAGGGCTCTGTTAGATTTATAACTATTTTCCCGAGTGTTTTCCGAGGGACTCCGATGCGATTCCGTCAATTTCTTGTTGTTACTCGTCATTCTTCCAGTGGGTTGTTTCGTTGATTTGAAAGCATTTTGCTGCTAAAATATTTGATTTCTTTGCGTTGTAAATCAACGAAAGCAAATTATCATAACCCTGACCTAATATAGGAATCATTTTGAAAATATTTACGAAATCAGGTCAATATTTACAAGAAAAAGTAATGGATTCGACCTCTACAAATCTGCCAAGATACTCCAGAAGAAGAAACTGCAAGATTTCAGCTATCTGTTTTTGTACATTTCTCGACTTTTGTATCTCCACCGCTTTTGCCATCCACTGGAATGACTTGTCATGGGCGAGCAAATCGATTTACGAGTATGCATTCTGCACATCCTCCTTTGATTTATGGGTTTTCTGTTTGATTCGTGTTGTATTAATTTTTGGAGCAGTTGTTGGAGTACTACGAAACAGTCTTGAGGCTCTACCTCGCATAAAGTCATCTATAAAACCCATGTTTTACTTCCAAGCTGCTTTAGTTATCGTAATTGTAGTCAAAATACTTATGAGTACTGAATGCAACTTGGACAAGATGGGGAAAGTTTGGCTGTGGGGCTTCTCAGGATGGAGTTGCTTTTGTTCATGTGTACTTGTTGGTTTCTGGTATTGGATGTCGAAAATGAGAATTCCTACCATTTATTCGACAGAGGAAGAATTTGGCGATGTACTTGAGCGAGAAGGATTGCTTGATGAAGATGGATTCGCATCAGATGAAGAGAATATGGAAGAAAGAAAGAATAAATCAACTGTGTCATTCTTACATATTCTTGCTTACTGCAAACCAGACATTGGCTACTTGGTTCTGGCTTTTTTCTTTCTCCTCTCTGCATGTGGTGCACAGATTTTCATCCCGTATTATACCGGCCAAGTTATTGACGGTATTGCAATCTCAAAAGATCGCAAAAAGTTTGAACAGGCAATCCTCATCATGGCAATGATTGCTCTTATTGAAGCCATTTGTGCTGGTTTGAGAGGAGGAATATTCTCTTACGTTTGTGCAAGGTTTAATATTAGAATCAATAACACTCTCTTTGGCTCAATTATACAACAAGAAATAGGATTTTTCGACAAGACAAATACAGGTGAAATAGTATCAAGAATCACTTCTGATACAACAAAGATTAGTGATCAAATAACATTGAATGTGAATGTGTTTCTACGCAGTCTGGTCAAGGCTATAGGAGTGTGCATATTCATGTTTAAACTCTCCTGGAAACTAACTGTTATAACACTTATTGGTCTTCCACTCATTGCGCTAGTATCTGATATCTATGGCGATTACTATCGAAAACTATCAACGGCAGTGCAAGATTCTGTTGCCAAAGCTAATGAGGTAGTAGCCGAGGTTGTTTCATCAATGAAGACAGTGCGTAGCTTTGCTAATGAAGATGGAGAGCTTGAACGATACAAGAAGAAGAATCAATCAGTGTTTCGGCTAAAAGTCAAGGAAGCTATATGTTATGGTGGTTATAGCTGGTGTACTGAAATTCTCATGCTAACAATGGAAGTTGTCATTCTGTACTACGGTGGACATCTTGTACTACAAGGGGAATTAACAGGCGGTAATCTAGTGTCATTCATTCTATACCAGCTTGAGCTATCCTTCTGTCTTGAGGAGGTTGGAGATGTATACACAGGCTTCATGGAGGCGCTCGGAGCTGCTCAGAAAGTCTTCAAATTAATCGCAAGAAAACCTAAAATTTTGAACACTGGGGCACTTGTTCCTGCTGATGCAGTTGGGAAAGTTGAGTTTAATAATGTCTCATTTTCTTATCCGACAAGGCCTAATGTTCCTGTTTTGAACAGTGTCTCATTCAAAGTTGACCCAGGTCAAGTTGTTGCCTTTGTAGGAGCAAGTGGAGGAGGAAAGAGTACAATAATAAACTTACTGCAACACTTTTATGAACCTCAATCTGGGGAAGTATTGATTGACTCAATTCCTGTTAAAGAAATGGAACATAAATACTTACACAAAACTCTTTCACTTGTGGGACAAGAACCAGTGTTATTTTCACGTTCAATTCGAGGAAACATTGCTTACGGAATAGATGACATTGCTGATGATGCAACCATCATTGAGCATGTTTCAAAACTTGCTAATGCCCACACATTCATCAGAGAAATGCCAAAGGGGTATGACACAGAAACTGGAGAGAAAGGTTTACAGTTATCCGGAGGACAGAAACAACGAGTAGCAATCGCAAGATCATTAATTAGAAAACCACGAATACTACTTCTTGACGAAGCAACAAGTGCTTTAGATGCAGAAAGTGAACATCTGGTCCAAGAAGCTATCTACAACAATCTTAAGGGACACACTGTGCTAATCATTGCACATAGATTGAGCACAATTGAAAAAGCTGACAAAGTTATCGTCATTGACAAAGGAGATGTCGTAGAGCAAGGAAATCACAAAGAATTGATGGCTAGAGATGGTGTTTACTCCAAACTTGTCCAAAGACAACTTGTTGGAGTTGATAATAAGGACACCTCTCAAGAGGAAGAACCACCGCCACCACTACTGCGGCAGAGGAGTAGGTTAAGCTCTGGTAGCGATATAACTCCTTTGTCTTCCAGTTATTCAAGTCAGTCATCTCCAGTGGGGTCCCTTGGAAAGAGTCCATCGGCACGCAGACTGTAAACAATACTTGTAATTTCATTATTAAACATTGAAAGATAAAAACTAATAATGTAATAAATTACTAATATTAGTAAGATTCTAAAGTTGTAAGGGGGCTTTCATTTATTAGTGTATGGGATGTTCTGCAATATTGAGGGGGGTCACATTATTTTTGGAAGCTTTTTCAGGGGGCTTGTTACTAATTGTATGTAGCTTTAGTAATAAACTGGGCAAATATAGGGGGTTATTATATTTTTGCCAATCAGGAAGGGGGGTTGTGTAATATTTGAAAAAGACAACAGGTGACTTTGCTGACCCTCCCCCCCTCATACACTAATAAATGAAACCCCCCTAAGAGTTCTGATATTTATATGTAAATACATTTTAAAATGTGCCAAAGGCTTTGATAAATATACTCAAAGCATGCCATATTTTACATCATTTAATTATTTGAAAATAATCTAATACCGTGAAGCAATTTTTGGTGCAAGCTGTGTTGCATGCCTGAATTATTTGTACTCAAAGTTTTTTTGAAGAATGCAAACAGCAAATAACTGTAAGGATTAAATCAGAGGGAGAGTGGTAGACTCTGCTCCAAAAAGGGGATGGATTAAGTGAAGAAACAATTTTGGGTTGCAAATAAGACCACGTGGATACCTGGGAAACTAATCTGATTCAACTAATGTAAAATTACAGATACATGAGAAAAATATTAATTCATTAATGTGAGATTAGTTAAAAGAATATCGAATATCGAATATTTGTATTGTGTTTAATCAATATGTGTAGAATTAGGGGGGGGGGGGATATGATTTCGCAATCCAATCGCACGCCTTATTAAACGTTATGTTTAAGAAATATTTGTTTCACCATTTACCACTGCAACAAATTGTTATGGTCATATAACACAAACACCTACAACCAAAATATGCAAGGAATAAATCGATAACAACATATTTTTACAACATCCTTTGAAAGCTTGGACTATAGCTTTGATTGCGACAACGATTTTTAAAATATGTGTATATTACCATCGACATACTGTAATATATTTGTGCAATTACCATTGTTTCGACATTTCTTTCACTTTACTTATACACTTTGCCTTCCTTTCTCTTGCTTTTTATTCCTTTTATTTTCTATTTCCCCAGACAACAACAGAAAATCCCCTGAGGCAAAAAATAGTACTCCTTATTTTTCTAATCAACATCTCTTCCTGCTGAATTCATTTGTCCATGCATGGTTGTTGTTCTTTTAATTCGTCAGAGGAAAAATCCAAAAAAAAACGCCAACTCATTAGAGCTAGTATTCTTTTCTCTAAGCACATTCATTATTTCACATGGAATAAACGGAACTTAAGATGAATCGAGGTCCATCTGATGACCGAATCTACCATAATTGATTTTTCAATGTCTTCAATCAATAGTTGTCTTCACAAAGGAATAGTCGTAATTCCGTCTTTTTCATATAGACTGATCAACGCTTTCTTCACGACTTTTCGGCAATCTTATCAACTTAGAATAATCTTCTATCTTACGTTAATTGATATTCATTCATTGCTTATGTAATATTGTGTATTCATAGCACAAACGTGACCTCGGGGAAAGGTATTTAAGAGATTATATATTTGAAGTAAAGCATAACTTTGTGTCGTTCGTGCTGCTGACATTCAAGGGAAGCGGACAGGAGAAGGTGGAACTTCTACGTTGGGTAGGCATTTGTTTCTTTTTTGATTTGTTGGGTGTTAGTTTTGTTCTTTCGTTTGTTTGTTCGTTTGTATGCTTATTTGTCATTTTGTTCGTTTGTTATAGTATGTATATTCGTCTTTTTGTTTGTTGCGATTGCTTGTTCGGTCACCATTCACAAGTCAGAGTTAATATTTTTGTTTGCTTGCGTTTTTGTGCATCTCTCTGTCTTCCCAATTTGTCAAAACTGGGGTCTTTCGGTGGGTGGGTTTAGGGTGGTTGGTGGGTGGGTGGGTGGGTGGAAGGGTTGATTAGTTGATAAAAAATAGATAAATGAATCTCTTTTTTAACGTATCAAGCCATACAGTGCCCTACTAATTGGGGAAACTCAGCCGGACTCACTACCTCTACTTTAAATATTTTAGCACAATGCACAACTTGTCTCACATGTTCATTTTAGCGGAGGGAACAAACCGGATAACCCGGAGATAAACCCTCAAGCGCCTCCAATTAAATCGATTACTTTTAATTTGGTAAAAAGTATTTTATCATCTATAATATCTATAATTTCGTCAAATTATTATCAGTTTCATTTTGGGTTTTTTTCATACTACATTAGCCAACTTCCGTTATTTTGGTTGAGTGATCATTGTATGATATGATATTCAACTAAAATATGGAAAGTGGGCTTTTAAATTAATAAACGATAAAATATAATGATCTAAAGTTCACTCACGACCGCTGTCATCAATGCTATCAAGAAAGATTGATGAAAATAACTGAAAGCCAAAATGTCTATTTTGTTAGATCTAAATATATTACTCATTTGTCTCGATGTTTTGGGCCGCGACGTTTCGACTGCTGCTGCTAGTCTTCTTCAGGCAATGAGTAGACTGTGATGAAGGTAGATCTTATATACATGTCGTCGTATTCCTTCCCTACTCCGGGTCATAAGATCGCCCAAGATCGCTCAAAATTGCCTGAAATTGCTTATACGATTGACTCGTGTACACTAGCAATTTTGTCGCGCGACAAGAGCTGCAATTTCAATGGCAATTTTATCGCAGATTTGTCGCCGCAATTTCGAATACGCTCGAATTTAGGAGACGGAAAATCGCAGCAAGTTGCACTAAATTTCGAGCATGTTCAAAGTAGCGTTGACAAATCTGCGATAAAATCGCCATTGAAATCGCAGCTCTTATTGCTAGTGTAAACGGGCCTTAACGCGTGCTTTGTTTGGTCGTACAAACCGTGGTTTATTTCACCGATAAACTCACATTTTCGAAGGAACAGCGAAAAACTTGTTCACTTTTCAAAATGTTAAAGAGTTGATATAAACAAATTAAAAACAACAAAAACACTCAATGCATAACAAAACAGAACATGTAGTTGTAAAAGTCACTTTTGTTGAATAAGAATAGGGCTGTATTTAACGTCGGAAGTCCCTTTAGCCGAAGCTAGTCTTCCAGAGAGCCGACGATATAGCCAAAAGTCTATTTAAAGCCGATTATCGTATTTAACTGAGAAAGATGCCGCCCTTATTGCTAGAGTTGTTCTCATTAATAAACCCGTGAAGCAAAGTGTATTAGTTAAAGCGAGATAACAGACAGCAAATAACAGCAAAAGAGCTGACAATGAATGAGTGCTTCACGGGTTAATAAAATCGGTCCTAACCGGAGCTTCAGTGTTAAGTGTGTATATATATTTTTAGAAGGACCACCGGGGAGTTCTTCTCGAAATATTCAGCTGTTTTTGAGCTTCTATGTCAGACTTTTTTCTTTCAAACATAAAATTATAACGAATTTTCTTTTAAATTTAGTATTTAACTTTTAGAAATATATAATCACGTGTTTTCATGTGGCCACGCCCATATGAACAAGGATGGGGTGGCATTTAGGGACCTCATTTTATTTCATAAATAACTTTTTGTAATGAACAATTTTCTTTAGATTTTGTCTCTTTTAGGAGAATAAAAACACTTGTCAACACGCCCACCTATGGGCAAGAATCTGGTATATTGTAGAGGTCCTCTTTTATGTCAATTAAAACCTTTTAACATACGTATACAATGAAGAATGTTCTGCAGATTTGGTTCCTTTAAGGGAAATAAAAACACGTGTTTACACGCCCACCCTTAGGCAAGAATCTGGTATATTATAGGGTTTCTCTTTGATGTCAATCAAAACCTTTTAACATACGTATACAATAAAGAATTTTCTTTAGATTTGGTTTCTTTTAGGGAAATAAAAACACGTGTTTACACGCCCACTTGGACAACAATCAGGCGGCAATTTACTCCAGTTTCACGTTTTCTATCACCGCTGTTCTATTTGACAAAATTGCGCATTTGTACAGGCTAAGCCTCGATTTGTTGTCAAAATATTCACAAATCCCAAGCCGGCAAAGCACGGGAAAATACTACCGCTAATAGAAATCACATTTGAATTTATTCTGAATCGAAATTATCCCTTTACAAATGCGCCTTTTGTCAAATAGTACAGCGGTGTTAGATAACATGAAACTGGAATATTCTGAAGGCCCTCCATTTCCTGAAACAAAATACTAAAATTCCATGTCTTCGATATAAGTTCCCCGCCCAGGAAGAGCGGCAAGTACTTCGTTTCATCCCTTCGTAAGCAATCTACAGCAGAATGATGAATAGCAATCGCAATACAAGGATAGACATGTACATTTTCGACGATAAAAAGTGCTTTGAAGTGTTCCTCTGTGATTATATCTTACTAATGTGACCATGGAGTGGGTTTGAAACAGGCTATTTTCAAAAAACACGAAAATGAATCAATAAATAAAGGAATGAATGAGAATGAAGGAATGAAGGAATGAATGAATGAATGAATGAATGAATGAATGAATGAATTAATTAATTAATTAATGAATGAATGAATGAATGAATGAATGAATGAATGAATGAATGGATGGATGGATGGATGGATGGATGGATGGATGG
>JAUPMH010203621.1:0-11462 GCA_032270665.1 Metridium farcimen
ATGTGAGTTAACCGGAATTCAAAACGCGATTGATCGTTTTTTTGGCGGTGCTAACAGTTGAGTAATTTTGGTAGTAAGTACCACCTTAATTATGAGCCTAATTTCTCACTAAATACCAATTATATATAAGAACCACTTTAATTAGCCTAACCTCGAAAAATAGTGGTTCTTATATGTGCGGGTTTTTACTGTATATCATACGAAAGTCACTCGAATTCAATAATTGTTTTATTATTCATTCAAAATATTACCAGAATTTATAAATCAGAAAAAGTTACCAAAGCAAAATTCAAGCACAACTTTAACCTTAAAAAAAATATCATCATATCGGTGCAAAACAAAAAATCCTGAAAGAACTATTGTGCAAAGCTGGAAGAAACATCTTGCACAGCTGCAGTTTTGCTGAGGGAGGAAAAACCGGAATACTTGGAGAAAACACGTATACCCTCTCTTGGTTTGAATTAAATTGTTTGAGAGGCATAATGATTATTTCTGCAACAAAAGGACGCCAGAAGACCTATAAGTGCATTTGTTTGGATGAAAGTTCTTGCGTCATGTCTTTTGCATTTAGCCGATTGTAACTAACATTTCGTAGAGGTGGTGTTATACCGTTCATTCCATATGATTTTGAATTATGAATTATATTATTGGAGGGCAGCTGACCCCAGGCAATCCATTCAGGAAGCTTGTACTTAATCTTTATTAGAAAGAATTAAAAAAAGATAAAAAGAAGACGAAGAAAGAAAAGAATATACAACAATTAAAACAACGCCATAGGCATATTTAAACAACTTTATTGTGAGACATATATATATTTCTTTTTCATAATTTTTATTTTATAATATTGTAATGCGCAGGTGAGCATCTCCCTATGAAACCTGCGCAATATACGTAATAAATTATTAGAGGGTTTCTTATTTATACTATACAAATATGTACTTTATAATTGCAAACAAAAACAGTTACTACCTGTCATTAAATATTATCAAATGAATCTAATAGACTATGAAAAAATCGAATACATCATTGCAAAAAATAACAACAAGCTATACACTCATTTGAAAAAATATGAGAAAATCCAAAACTTAATTCAAAATTTAGTTAATATAATTTAATAACGAAGCCAAAAACGTTATATTTAAATTATGTATTATTTGTATAGTGTTGTACGTATATCGTTATACTTTTTCAGTCTTTTGTAATTGTGTTTATGTAAGTGTAAAAAAACTATCAAAAAATCAATAAAATATAAAAAAAAAAAAAAAATGTAATATATTATTATTAATTATTATAATTAAAGAGCGTAAGAAAGAACATTGCTTAAACATCGCTCTTATTTTTAATCATGAAAACAAGCAATTTCGCAAAGGTAAATATATTACATAAATACAAGGGGAAACGTTGTATAGTTTTGGAGAATTGAATTCTGTACATTCAGAAAAGGAGATATAGAAACAATTTTCAAACGATGAAAACAATTTAAAATTAATAAAGTTAAAGTGCGAATCACAGAACCGTGGGCACCAAGAAATATTTTAGAAATCGTTTTTTGTTTGAGCAATTCAGAAACAACTATATCACCACAAGAAGTTTGACTGATGTGTAGTATGATAAACTTTTTGTAGTTAGAGTTGTTTGTGAGTTGTTCAACGAACAATAGACGATTTCTTGAATATTTCGCACTATAAAGGAAAGAACAAAGAAAGGAAGGAAGGACGAAAGAAAGAAAGAATGAAAGTAAAAAGAAAGAAGGACTTGAAAAGAAAAGAAAATCAAACTAATAAAATTCAAACTCATCAATCAAAACTAATCCCCACACCTCCCCATGACGGGAGTCAAAGTAGAATGCAAAGAAAGAAAGAAAAGAATTGAGATGAAACATTATATGTAGCGGAAGCAGCGAATAAATGTAACGTATATAGGATGAAGATTTCGGCCCTATATCCGCGCTTTCCCGACAGAAAACCGAACTCGAGCTAATCAAAAGACGAGGGAGGGGAGAACCAGCCCCTAGACTATAAACGGTTAACCCATTTGCGCTTACTAAGCAACTATCGATTTATATATAATTGAAAAACTTCTTGTCTAAAACTTCTATCATCCGCATTGTCTGTTGGCCTATTGTGATATATTCTCCAGCGGCGTATTTCGTGTACGCGCGGCGCTTCGATCCAACGGTTCTCGGATCGAATCTGGGCTTTTACCGCAGTTGATTTGGATTCAACATTATTATTAGCTGCATGTTGTTGAGAAAGTGTCCGCTGTCCTGTAGTCCATATCGGAGTCATGTTGGTATGACTACATCCCATATCTCAGTCACACCACTGATCAATCTTAGAGCAGGTTTAGTATGACTATGAAAAGCTTACGGCACGAACGCGGTCAAGGCACGGCAAGGCAAGCAGTAAAAAAACTCTAGAAACATCACGGTCGCGGCAAGGCAACGCACACGACACTGAACTTTTCACAGTCACACGAAACCTGCTCTATGTGACGTTATCCCATATCTCAGTCATGCCAGTGGTCTTTATATGGCTACATTCCATATCCCATATGTCAGTCATGGCATCTTGTGTGACTACATCCCATGTCATGCCAATGTTCTATCTTGTGTGACTACATCGATCCAAACAGCTATCGTAGTGTCTTTGTATGCACTACTCATGTGAGCTGCTCGTCGTCATTGTAATAGTGAAGAATCTCACTCAGTCAACTGAAATTGTTGTCAGCTACAAAAAGGAAATAATAGGAGATACATGAATGTGCATAATTCGCTCTTTGTAATACCCCCTTTCCCCCTCCCTCTCCCCCAAAAATACGGAAACGCCGATTTGAGTTTTTGATCGACTGATTGTCATCTTCATTACCAATTAACAATCTGTTGAAAATCTTATCTTATCTTAAATCGTATATTTTTTTCAGAGATGGTAAGCACATGTAGTAAATCGTTTGTAATTGTGAGTTTAAATGTCTTAAATGACTTACATGTCTTTGAGTTTAAAAATCTAGCCTTTGCATCTGATTATCTGGATATCAAGAAATCGTTTATGACGTCATTGACGTGTTCAATAATTTAACTGAAAAACACACACAAATCGCGCACATATGAAGAAAAATTAAATTAAATTAAATTATCCGCTATACAAAGCGAGTTTTTAATAGAGAAAAAGGACGCTATTCACCATTCACTTTCTAAAGTTAGACTCGAATTCTAATAATTGAAGGATCGAATCGTCCTACGTATAGAGGGGAAAGATATCGATCTCTGGCACTATTCCTCTCTTGTCAACATTGCGAACTGATGAAAACACTGTGAACTCTTTATGCTAACTATTAAGACCCATGGTTACTTACCGGCATGCTTTGCGTTGTTTATTTTGATTTGAGTGTAGAATAATTCATTCGCAGTCAGTTATATTACGAGAAAACCAAATACAACAAAACGCCTAACGATTTAGTAAGAGCGTAAAAACCAACCAATACCACTTTACCACGTAAAATATATCTAAATGTCTGAATGGGCGATTTTTATATGTGGTCCACGAAATTCAATATTTCGCGTGTTGCATGCTGGTAAGTGCCATTGATAAATGCTTTTTGAATTGGGTCGAGTGTTTAGTATTTACTGGTAATGCGTAGAATAAAACATGGTTATTTATTATCAATGTGATATATAACGATTTTTCCTTCCCGATATTTCGAATTTGTTTTATGTGAATGATTTTTATCCGTTTCATAAATATAAGCTCGTGTTTTAACAAAAGAATTGTTGAAGACGCACTAATTAATAAGATGATATGTAATGTTTTACCTTTACAATGAATTTTTTATTTCATGTAGTTTAAATAAGACTATATTGTCTTGCTTACCATAAGTTTTTTGACAGCTTTTTTCAAGTCTGGATCAAAATAGCCGACTGGTTTATTATCCAATAGCGCTCTCAGCTTATCTGCATAACAATGATAATAATAAACTTGCTTTAAATAATGTGAGATAGGGGCTGTTTATATGGAAGCAAGTTGTCCCTGCTAGCCGGGATATATAACTCTAAAATATTGTCTTGAATTCCCCGGGGAACACAAAACAATAGAGTTATCCCGGCTAGCAGGGACAACTTGCATCATATAAACAGCCCCATAGAGATACAACTAATTGCAAGAAGGTTGTCATATAAAAAAGAACATTTGTTATTTAGGTAGACAGGAATAACAAAAGAAAGAGTTCAGCTTGAGTGATCTTAATTTCTTAATTTTTCCCCCACTAAATTACAAACTGGTAAGGACAGCGTTCTTGCAACTAGGTGTACACCTACTTGCATGAATGTTGTCATATGAAAAAAGAACAGTAATTTAGTAACAAAGGAATATCAGGAATAACAAAAGAAAAAGTTCAGCTTGAGTGATCCTCTTTTGTCTTTTAATTAATTCCTTCCCACTAAATTACAAAATTCAGGACAACGTTCTTGCAACTTGGTGTACAGTAAAAATAACAAAAAACATTAAATAAAAACATTTTAAATTTGTTGTATTATTAAGTTAAATCCATTTCTATTTTTGCATTCACTGCTGGAACAAGATATGGAAAAACTAGGAAAAAAAAATAGTTTATATCGTATAACAGCCGTACAAAATCATTATCTACCAATTAATTACCATTTAGTGTTTGAAAAAATAATTGATAAGTTATATTCAGTTACCGAACATGCCAGCTTCATTTTATAGTGTTCAGACCAAAAGAATTGGCCTCATTGACCCGTTTTGACTTTTCACATAGAAGAACGATTCTGTTCAACAAACCTTGCGAAGTCCGTGCAGAAACCATGACAACGACCAATGAAAGCGAAAGGCAAGCCAGCAAAATGCTCCACAGTCGCATTCCAACTTGACAAAACGGCTGAAGTCGATTTGATATGGCTATTTTAATATCAGCTTATCCGTGTTGTTTTTGTTGACGAATTAGATAGATCTAGAATGTAAACAGTTTTCAAAGACCTGCAGTTACGTGATAATAGTTTCTTTCATTACATAATAAATTGTCAAAAAGTTAACGAGCGTTCAATAGAACACCTGTTAGACTAATATACACCTCAATAATGAGATATTTGCCCTTTTAAATTACAAATTTGACCCCATGAAATGGAAATGAATTAGTTCATTATCAGGGCTAGTTTTTGAATTTTTGACAGTAAACAAAAGCTTTTCACCTTTCCACAAGCATAGCCGCGTTCGCATGCAACTCCTTTTCCTCCTTTGGGCTTCCTTTGTAACGACTTATTTTTCCCATTCTCATTCTCTCCTCCACCACTTTCCAAAACAGGAAGCCCATGATAGTGATGCCTTTATAAGTTATTATCTTTAAAAACAATTTTATGTTGTGATTTTTTATGTTTTATTTCGTCTCCTCAGTCATTTTTGCTAGCTACAAATTCGGTTTGACAGTTTTATTTAAAGTATAAGCATTTGATCAATATAAAAATAGAATTGCTGACAGATTCATGAAAAATGAATTTTGAGTGCTTTTTGTTTTGCAAGCTTTTTGTAACTCTTTAGATGATAAATCACTTTTTTCCCAGCATCCTTTCAGCCACTTTTTAAAACATGGTCAACGCTTCAGAGATGACACTGGTAATGACTGAGCTGACACACATTCTAATTGGCTCTAATTACATGCAATATGATTGGAAGATAATGATTAATATTAAGATTAACAAAAGCTTTAAGATGACCAGAAGTGCTATGTTAAACACGATCAAGCACAGTAACATTTAGTTCAGAAAGTCATTCATCGGTGTGAGAGGACAGCTCTAAAGCAGCAAAGCGATTTGTGGCTGAATTGACTTGTTTCTTGGTAGTTTTCTTCTTCTCTTTACGTTTAGCTTTGTATGTATCGACACGTGATGTGCCGCTAGAATTGACTTGTTTCTTGGTAGTTTTCTTCTTCTCTTTACGTTTAGCTTTGTATGTATCGACACGTGATGTGCCGCTAGTCAACCAATAACTCTCATCTAGTCCATGGGTTGCAGCATCGTAAATCTTATTAAAGTGATTCAATGGGAAAATGAAGTACTCCAGTGACTTTCCTAAAACACATAGAACACTTGTTATTGTCAAAACATTAATTTTGTTGTTTTACTATGCTCGTTTACATAAGTACATCAAAGATCATAGAAGATGAGACCTTAACATTTGAAAGGTGGGTATTGGTTTATGACATGTCAGCCCTCAACTGACTTCAACTACGATCTTAGCCTGAATATTTAACAAGAGACTGCAACCCTCAAGTCACATACAACAGGTTCCCATTTAAATCTGTACTTTCCCATTTAAATCTGTGCTTATGCAAATTTTGTTGATGTGTGCTAAACACACAGATCAACCAATCAGAGAAGTTCACTTCAGAAATAATATACTCTGATTGGTTGATCTGTGTGTTTAGCAGATGTTTTACAGATTTAAATGTGAAAGTACAGATTTAAATGGGAACATGTTATACATGTATGCAGTCAATTCAAAAAATATTGTTGTGAATGGGCTTCAATTATGCGACTAGACCGAAAGGCAACATGGGTAGGAATCACTGAAGTAGCAAAATATTGATTATTAGTTGACTGGCATTACAGTAAATAAGATAATGGTGAGCAACAATGCATCTTTGAGTCTTTGTTTGTAGGTCTCAAAAAAAAGAAAATAAAGTACAGTAATTATGAATCTTTCCATGTGAAGGATATCTCTACTTTGGAAAGTGTCTATTCATTCAAAGATTATTTGCTTAATCGCTGTATGCCCAGTCGAGTTATCACCTTAGATATTGTATGTATTTAATATGTATTTATGAGCTTCGCTGATTTCTACCCTTGCTAACTTTTGGTCTAGTCGAGTAGACTTGAAGCCCATTGACAACAATGTTTTTTGAATTGACTCTATGTAATAATGTTGCTTCCCATAATTCTTCTCAAATTTATGAATAATTAATGAGCAGATAAAGTAAATCACTACAGTATTAATGGCGGTTATGATATGTGGTAATGATAAGCATAAAAATATGGTCAACTTTCACATTAATTTTCTCCTAGAGTTATCCTGGCATGAATTTGAGAAGTAATATCAAACACTTGAAAGAGTGTTTTATCCTCTATGAAAACATTAGTTTACAATCATGAGTGTTGTTAGTGAATGCCTCTGAGGCCTGACTGTTGTACCGGGAGACAATCCCCTACTCTTTGTGAACGGAATAGAAAAATGGAAAAATGTTATATATTTCTGAAGTGAACTTCTCCGATTGGTTGATCTGTGTGTTTAGCACACATCAACAAAATTTGCATAAGTACAGATTTAAATGGGAAAGTACAGATTTAAATGGGAACCTGTTAGAAATCTTTTTCATGTAAAAAATAGTTAATGTCGCAAGGTTTTTTGCACATGATTGTTGATTTGAACTCCTCTATGCACTTTTGTAATAACATGTTAAATAAGTGTCTTTTATATAATATGGTTCTTACCATGCCTGAGTTCATACATGATCGTGTGAGCGATGAGACCATTGAAGAGTTTTGACAGATCAGGTTCAGGAAATGCATCTAAAAGTATTTTATTCAGATGAATAGTTTCAGCCATGACCGACTGCCATTGTGCTAAATTCTGTTGTACAACAATATCAACTTTTGGTTTTCTTGTCTGCTTCTTAGTTGGTTTTCTTTGTTGAAGGTATTGTAGAATCAACATCTTGACACATTGTTGGGTTACCTTTGGCGTGGCGTGTAGCATCCAGTAACAAATAGATGCTGCAAAGAGCTGCTCGGTGTCAGGCAATGACTGAATTTCTGTATTTGATTCAAGTATGGATAGCAACAACTTCCTACGCTGATTCCCATCTTGTTCTTGAAGACTTACTAAGTTGGGTAGATCACCATAGTCCTTAACTGGCCCATCAAAGGGTTGAACTCCACATTTCTTCAGACCCCGGCCATCCCGATCCCATTCCATTACAGACTGTGTTGGTGTTGGTAGAATGCCATATATGATTTGCCTCAATATCAAAGAACAGTTATTGGATGAGATTTCATTTGCATCTTCAACCTTGAATTTTAAAATGTTCCTTCCACAGTAAATGACACCTAAGTATTTAACAGGGAAGTTGCCATGGCGATATCTTTTAACCACCTGCACAGGAACTGCTTCCAGACTACTTTGGATTTCACCACCCTCAAAATATGATGCTAAAGTACAATCTAGTATATTGTACTCAGCTATTGAATCAAGTAAGGCCTTCTCTAAATTAGATCTTTGTTCACTGTCTTTAGAAAGGATAGCAAGAACACCCTGCCAAGCTTCATCTAGGGTGCTGAACTTGGAAAGAAAACCGGCAATACTCTTCAAGTTTGAAGTTATTTTAGTAGATGGCCTAAAGGAAGGTTGAACGCGCTGGAGTGCCCTCTGAAAGGGTATCAGAACTTCACAACCTACAAAATCATTCCCTATTAGTGAGGCTAAAAGGGGAAGCAAAGTTGGATGAACCTTTATGTGCTGTGACAGTTTCTCACGATGATATATGCGTGCATGAAGCAAATGTTCATTCCAGTGAAGGTGAGTAAGAGGTATGTACCCTGCAGGAAGATCATAGATGAAGAAGTCACTGTCATTACTCATTACTGGACAATTCCATTGGTTAGCAAGAGATGCTATTTCCTGGTCTGCCTCACTGAAAATAGACAAACATAATATATATCAAACAGCTGCAATTTAGTTCTATATGAACAAAATAATGATGATATAATAATTACAATTGTGTGAAGTTGTTAAATAATCCAATTTATTATATAATTGTAAATGAAATACCTATATTTCTCTGTTTCAAAAATTTGATATCTTCACATTTGAAAATATGATGAGGTTATCATCATAATTTATAGGTTATCATCACTATGGCTACACAGCTTTACAGAAACTTATTGTGTCGAAAGTTTCAACACTTGAAGATAAAATTTGTATCTCCGCGCGCCCATGTAATGTACTCTGTCTCTATATATTTTCTACAGCAAATCCACATTTACAGTGGTTATTCTCCTGCACGCTCACACTCACTACCTCTACATTAAAAATTTGTCATACATTTGTACATCACTCTTTATACATATTTATTAAATAGATTAAAATCAAACCCAAAGCAACAGCCAACACAATATTTATTTTGTTTAATATCAAACGAATGCATTCCTGTTTGTAAATAATATTACTATAAAATTTCATAAATCCATTGCAGTCTTATATTGGTGGTTGTAGATTTGGCCAAGAGGATGATAATGTAACAAAGGTAATCACAGTGATTACAATGAAAAAAGATATACACAGAATAGAGATGAGTTAGGCCCCATTTGCACTAGCCTGCCAAAGTTTGTTTGGCTCAACCAAAATTCATACCAAAGTTTATCTGAACCAAATTTTGGTTTGGAAACTGTATTCGCACTATAATATTAGGCCGATCGCAAACATCAACCAAGTGTCACTTGATAGGTACATTTAAGCATCTCATTTTGGAGCAGATTCAGCTATTTGACTACAGTATTAATTGTTATTGAAAAATAGAACATTTCCCCGTACAAATCACGATAATACCACGGATTCATCTCTGTTCGATCGATCGAGTGTGTGGTTTTTGTTGACTTTGAAAACACACGTTGAAGTGATAATTATCAAACCTGTCAAATTGATATTTTTACAAAGTTTGGTGGCCTTTTGAGCAGGACATCGGCGTATTTGAAGTTTGGTTGGCAGCGACAAATTTTGTCCCAACACAAAAATATCATTTGCACTTTTCCTCGTCGATGACAGATTTTTTTGGTAAAACAAACAAAATTTGCTCTAGTGCGAATGGGGCCTTACTAATGAAGATAACAATTTGTATGGAGATATTTATATGATCATTGTCATAATGATAATGATGATGTTTATATAAATAGTAAGATGAAGATCATGAGATATCAATAATGAGGATAATGATAGCCGCAATAATGATGTTATCGGTGATGATGGTTATATCAATGATGATGATGATGGTAATGATGGTGATGCTATCAATGATGGTGATAACAATGATGATGTTGATGATATACACATGTTAGGGATTGATGATGATGACAACAGCAATAATGATACATTTTGTGTTTAAGACTATTATAGTATCTTTCAACATCTCAGTTCTTACCGATCACAAACAGCAAATGGTATTTCGAGGTCTTTCAGTTTTTGTACAAGAAGCATCATGGCTAAAGGAGGATCAATTAATTCGTTAGGTAATTTCCCATTGGATATATCACAACACCTTTTAATGATTTTCTTTGCACGACTGATTAAGGTCGATAGTTTCTTATCGACGGCTACAGTTGGCCCATCCAAGATAACATATGTTGTGACTTTGTTTTTCTTGAAGCAAGTAAAGAAATCTTCAATAGCATTGTCTATCTTGTCGTACTGGCCTCCATAATGACTGTCAATATTTCCTTGCAAGTAATAATGAAGAGCATTGCCGTCAATAATCACTTTAGTGTCCTTTAAATCTATTTTTGTCCATACACTCGATGTATTATCCATGAAAGATGTAAGTCCTTTTATACCCATCGTACCAACTTTTACTTTTTGGACTCGTGTTTCCTTCTGTAGTACACCGCTGTCCACTTACATACGGCTCAATATTGCAATATCGACTGATTATCGATTACCATATGCAGTCGTCCCATGAACCTTTGCAATATACTTTTCACACTTGCGAGTTTGAAGCGGGCAAACACACGAGGAAGATGGCCGTTCATTCTAACTGGTTTTCCTGCCTAAACCTTTCTGAATTGTCTCTAATAATGGCTAAAAATGATCAAAGTGAGCTTATTGTCAACGTTAAAGTCTGGTATATAGACATATAGTATGTTAAAACTGAATTATTCAAGCAAACACACAGTAACGCCTACTGCACGACCCTGGCCGTTTGGATTTGGGACGACTGCCTGATCTTTCGTAAAACAGACGTTAAAGGATAATTATTGTAAGTAAATGTTCTTTTTAATGCTTTTCTAGTTCCTTTGATAATACAAAAAGTGCTCGTTTGCGAACTAATAGATTTGTGGTCTGTCTAATCTTTCTCGTTTGAGTTGACCCCGTGGAGAATTTCAGCTTATCCACAATCGAGTTCGTCCCTGTTCAACCTTCTTTGTCACGTGGTCCACATTACTTTGTATTTTACTGCAACTTGTAGATTCAATTTCGATATATAATGCACATGGCGTGTGTCACATGTATATTTTCAATATAGTACTTGCGAGGGTTCCCTCCTCCAAACAAGCGAGTTCTTGGTTTATTAAAGTAGCTGAAATCGTAAATACACTAGTGAGAAGCTTAATATATGAATATTTTAAATAGTTTTGAGGATTTTGTGAAAGACATTGTTACCATTCCAACCTCAATAACTCACTTCTT
>JAUPMH010203732.1:0-11457 GCA_032270665.1 Metridium farcimen
GAGCTGTAGCGCGCGCTCTCGCTGGTCAAAATTGTGCGCAGTAGAGCGTGCGCAATGCAAAACTACGGAATGTCCTTAACCTACAATATACACTTGGAAGACAAACACCTTTCATCAATCGATCACTATCATTTGATCACCATCACCATCATCGTCATTACCACAACCAGTATCATTTTCATCTGATCATCAACATCATCAACAAAATAATCATTAATATCATCATCATTTAATATTTAATCATCAACACTATTGTTGACAGTAATCCTTGCAATCATCAATAAATCATCGTCTTCTTGTTACCTATATAGACATGTTCATATAAGATTGCTCATCGATATATTAATATTATATTGTAAGAGAAAGCTCATCTACAGTAAAGGCATGCTACTTAACTATCTCTAGTACTCCATAAATACTTACTAGATAGAGAGGAGGGTAGATTTTCATTGATTCTTGCATCACTGAAACAAAAACAGTCCAAGATCCCAGAAAACAAGATGGCGTCCATGTATGGGCTATTTCGTGGCACGTATCCTCACAATAAACTGGTGTTAGAAGCCGACAAACGGCTTGCATGCTTGGACAAATATCAGACATTATTTCTAGCTAGTATTATAGGGTTTCTAGAGACGATACGTAACAAAAACACTCCTCATAATAGGGCACGGAACCATGAAATCGACTTCTGCCATTATTGCGTGACAGTAACGCTAATTACCACAGGAACCCCAACCATCACTATGCCGCTACAGAGCCTGCGCACCTCTTGGTCAGCAATGATAGCAAGAGATGGAAAGCAAAGGAAACCCAATCGTGCATGCAAAAACGTTGCAGAATGAGTAGAGAATGCAAAAAGATCAAATATGAAATCGTCAAAATGTTTTTTCTGGAATAAAAAATATTGACATGTTTTATTAGGTCTTTCATTCAACAATTCTTACCTGGTTTATAGAAAGCTTGATTAACATGCTGCAAAGATCTAAAGTCAGTTTTTCGGAAGACTTTATCCGTGGAAAACCCGGATCTTTCGAGTGACGTCACACCTTTTTTTAATTTTATCTTGACCTTGTTCCTAGGGGCACCCAATAGCGAAGGGAGAGGCCCTGGGAACGAGGTTGGGTGATGACAATGATGATGATTGATGACAATGATGATGATTGATGACAATGATGATGATTGATGACGATGATGATGTTGATGACGACGATACTCTGTGCCGTGTCCAGAGAGAGTCTATTTTCAAACAAATGACTCAGTCTATATTTTGCTAAATACATCCGATGTGCTACCGGATGCGTTCAAAAAAATGATTTGCATCAAAGAGAAAACAATGACAAATTGAATACAGTAGAACCTCGCTACCTCGAACGATCCGTATTTGGGTTTGTACAAGCGAGGTTTTCCGTGCAATGAGCCGGTCATTTTGTGGCGAAATACGGAACTTATTAAGATACCCAATACAAACAACCAGACCAGTGTTTAAAAGAACATAGATAACACAGCGGTTGGTATGGCTACTCCCGCAGTGCTCTATTTTATCTCGCGTCAGGGCGGCTGTTAGATGCAAAGAAACATGAAACAATTAGACAATGTTTGTATATAAAACACGCAGTTGAATATCATTATATATAATTAGCGAGAGCTACGGGCAAATGTGCTGCTAAATCAGGCTCATAAATTGATTCAAAAACGGAGAATAGGAAATTTGTCTTTGTGTCGTTTGATGTCAACACTGCTATACTGACATGATCAGTAATCTAAACCTATCTAAGATATATAACTTACTGTTAAAACTATCGTAACAATACCATATAGAAACATCAGAAGTGCGAGTGGAAATACAAAAAGTTTTTTTTTTCACGTGTCCAAACCTGAAGCATGATGTCCAACTGTAAAAGCACAAATAAAGCAAGCTGATTAAACGTATTTTTTTCCTTCAACTGACTCCTATGAAGTCGCTACATTGTAGCGATAATTGTAGTGATAATAGCAAAGAAATGTTTATCTATAAAATACAGCACAGCCGAAGGATCTTGATACAATCAAACTATCACCAACCGGCGATCAAAGATAGTCACTGACAAACTAATAAGTTAATCATATTGCAGAACTATCTTAATCTTTTATTGTTTAGTTGTAAAAAAGATTGTGCTTTGTATTCTTGGCAAATTAAAGCAAGTTTGTTTTGCCATTTTTGTTGACAATAAAAAATTATAATAGCGGCGATGACGAACCGAATAAAAAAACTTTGTGAATGCTGGTCACTGAATTCCTCGACGCATAATATCAGCCGAGGAAAAAAATGGCATTTCATGATAGAGCCATAGTCGAACAATGACGAAAAATCCAACTAAATATTGAACAGAATTATAGTTTATAAAAGTATGACAATAAGAAGTTCAAACAGAGCGGCTAAAAGTACTATAGCATTATTATAGACTCGTTCTAACTGAATTATGTTTATTCACGTGCCTTCGGTATTTTTACTGTATGTCCTATGTTATCAACCAAAGTATTCACGAATGTTGCTAGTACATAAGCTGTAATGACATATTCGTTGAATAATGTGGTTTAAGGGTCCAGAGATCGATATCATTAGGCAAGTGAACCGTCACTAATGATTTTGAATGGCTTAATTGATTCCAAGGGTTTGTTGTTTTTAACATTCATGTTCTACCAAATCTAAACATTCACCAAGACCTCGAGTCGTGACGTCGCGGGTCTTGTCTGTACATAAGAAAGAAAGTTATATTGTTAGTAATTTCACTTGAGTTTCAAGGATCTTTATGCTCTTACAAACGATTTAGTGCCATCGGATATCGATTAGAGAGAGCAGCAGTTTTTGCAGTCAGACTTGGGTTAGGGTAAAGTGTTAATTGTAAAACACTCTCTAAGTAGGATTTAATGCGTTGGTGAAATGTTCAACAAGGATGATCCATGATTTAAAGGAATTGCTCTCATTTAGCTAGCTATCGTAGAATGGTAGGACAATGAACTAGCTTGTGTCATCGCACTTTCAATTACGCTAATCTCAAAGTCACTTTCGGCTTGCTTTAATCTCAAGTTCTTTGTTTGGATTGGCGGAACGGTTAAGGCAGGCACGTCCATCCAATCACAAGCGGTTTCATTGATGTCTTTAATTGACAAGGATGACAGCTACTGGATCAATATACCAAGCATTTATGAAATATCCGTGTATAATCACTAGCAGAGGGAAGACAGCACCGTACACTTGAAGTTAGTGGGAATTATATCGACAACTGCTGGGAATCATATTGAGAGAGTGACCTTTGTACAACCGATTGAACATCGCCGTGATGGGCCGCTACTTGTTCTTTCTTCTCATGGTAACGTTGTTTGCTTCTAAACTAAATGCTGCTGCTCAAAGTGCTAGTAAATCCAATGCTGGTAAATGCGAGAAGATCACTATTCCTCTTTGTACTGGGATTGGTTACAACATGACACGATATCCTAACTTTCTTGGCCAGGAGAACCAAGAGGAGGCCAAAGCTAAAGTCCATGAATTTAAACCCCTAATTGCAGTCAACTGCGCGCCGCAGCTAAGATTCTTCTTGTGCTCAGTGTTCGCGCCTATGTGCTCGAAGGAGGTGAACGCTCCTATCTACGCGTGTAGGTCGATGTGCGAAGCAGCGCGCAATGGATGTGCACCTATGATGCGTCGTTTTGGTTTCGACTGGCCTGACACGCTTGATTGTTCTCGTCTACCAAAGAAGAACGACCCTCGATCAAAGAGTGATCCAACTAAACTATGCATGTCGGCACCGTACATGAAACATACTCCTATCAATGATACAGATATATGGAATATACTACAGAAACTGGGCCCTGAATTTGAAGCTATTTATAAGAACCTAGCGGGGAAGCTGCCACCCTACAAAAAGAAAAAACCAGGAGAAGAAGGATCAACTGCAGGTACCGATGATTACTATTATAAGACTCCTAATATTACAATAGCAAATAATCTAGCTTTATTGGCTTGTAAAAACAACACTGGTCCTTTGAGTAAGAAATATACCTATGTGGATAAATACGAAACCTGTGTGCCTCGATGCCCAAGTGAGCTGCTCTTTTCTCGAGAAAACAAACAATTTGCCAACATCTGGATAAGCGTTTGGGCAATACTCTGTTTCATCTCTACTACTATCACCGTGTTAACATTCGCCATTGACACATCAAGATTTAAATACCCTGAACGACCGATCATATTTCTCTCCGTCTGTTATAACCTTTACTCGCTGGGGTACATTGTACGAATGGCAGCAGGTAGAGAAAATGTGATTTGTGATTCTACCAAGACCTACGTTGTACAATCAGGAATGAATGTAGCAGACCACGCATGTTGCTCAGTCGTGTTTTTATTACTGTATTATTTTGGCATGGCTTCAGCGCTATGGTGGGTCATATTGACACTGGCTTGGTTTCTCGCTGCAGGACGCAAATGGGGTCAGGAAGCAATCGAACGTAAAGCTACTTATTTCCACGTTATTGCCTGGACGGTTCCTGCTATACAAACTATCCTTGCTTTAATTATGAGGAAAATAGACGCTGATGAACTTACTGGACTATGCTTTGTTGGAAACTCCAATGCTAAAAACTTATCGGACTACGTTATCGCTCCTCTGAGTTTGTATCTTGTAATAGGAACAGTGTTCTTACTGGCAGGTTTTTTTTCTCTATTCCGTATTCGTATGGTCCTTAAAAGTAAAGAAACAAATACAGACAAACTAGAAAAGCTGATAGTACGTATTGGTGTATTCTCTGTGTTATATATCATACCAGTCACTTGTGTTGTAGTCTGCTTTTTCTACGAGAAAAATAATATCGACACATGGAAATTACGCGCGCCGCTAAACCTTCTGTTGTGCCGCGGCGATAGTGTGTGCCTTGAAATGAACGGCCCTAACACTGAAGTCTTCGTAGTAAAGTTCTTTATGCTACTTATTATTGGTATCACATCAAATATGTGGATTTGGTCCAACAAAACATTCAAGTCGTGGTCACGGTTTTACATGAAAAAATCAGGGAAAAAACAGAAGCCGAAAAAGAAAATGGATTTTGCTGCAGCTAGCGAAGTTCGTAAGGCCGCCCCGCCACCAACACATCCACCTGCACAACTGATTGGAAACCCTTATACCAACTTAATACCTCCGACACCAATGTCAGTGACTAGCTCGGCGAACAACGCTTCTTTTCAACAAAGTAAAGCTAGTGGAATAATGGTTACGGTATAAATAAGACAAGCATGGCGTTATTGATTGAGGTTGACCGCGAAGTAATACTCTAAAAACATTCACAGTCGAACATGAATAGATTAGATGTCAACGTGGACTACCATCTATCATATGGACGCCCTCCCAGCAAACTGAAATTAAGAAAAGGATATTGAAATATGGCGAATAAAAACAAGTCATTAACGACTTTTACGAAGTCAAAATACAGCCATTTTCCATGAACATAGCGAGTTAGCTAGATGTACTATTGATATATTGAATCTAGTCTAAGGCATAACCTATTACATCAATACATGTTTTTCGTATCATGATATTACATGGTCGAATCAGCAGCCCCCCATCGGCTAGCTCCTTTGTTGCCATTTAGATTGTAAACTAACAATTTTACTCTCCCGTCGTGTACATGAATACACAAACTACAAGGTAATAGTCGTTGCTCGCCTGCATGGGAGGAGTTGAATTCACAAACGAGTTGTTCTTATGTAAAATACTAACATTGTTGTAAATATTATCCAATTTTCTCGCCTGTAAAAAGTGATCTTTGCCAATAATTCTTTTTCAATGAAGTTTTCAATAAACTTAATAAGATATAATAAGTTGTTGGGTCATAGGAAAGATATTTTGCAAATAATCTGCCCGGAAACACAGTCTTGGCCACAGCACAATGACAGCGTGTCGAAACGTGTAGTCAATTTTGTCATGGTGAAAATGCTTTCTTGCACGAACTGCATCAGTGAAATACTTATTGATAGCAATCTTAAATTTATGTTTCTTTGCCCACCAATGACTTCCTAATATCTATCAATCCAACAAGACTATAGCTAGTCTATATCTGATCGAGGTTAAAAAGTTCATAAAATTGCTTGACAAATTGATTAGATATCAAATACCAACCAAAAACTGAGTGTATTTTTTCAGGGGATGAAAAAATGCGATCTTTGACCGCTTAAGAGCTCATTCCTTTCAAATAAAATAACTTAGAAAGATAAAGTGTATCTGAGTGTTGTACCAATCTTCTTCATAAGTAACTGCGTTATTCGGCGTTATTCAGTGTTTTTGATGGGAAGTATTCGCTTCCTTCAGTTTTATTGCTCTTAAGGTTTTTGTCGGCTCACAACCAAAGCTATCAGACCGCAGTGATAAAAGTTGTATTTATACGATGAAAAAGCAACATTGACAGATCACGACCTTAATTAAGGCGGAAAACAGGGTTTAGTTCCTTTGGTTGGATCAAATTCTCTTTTTTCAATATGGACTCGCCTGATGACACACTTTGTACGGCGTGGTAAAAATGCAAATTTTCGCTTTTTCCGAATGTTTGTTCAGTGAAAAGATAGCAAGAACAGCTGATTTCTTTGAAAGCAAATTACCTAAAACTATTCCTTTGGTTTGAAACTTAATTTCCACGCCAAATTAACTGACAAAAGTTGATTGAAAAGTTTATGAGTTACAGTAAGAAAGGAATAAAATATTTATATCAACAAACCATTCATTTACAAATGGCGTCAAAATGCAGAAATTGTATTATAAACTTCAGTAATGAATCACCAACAATAACAACACAATGAAATTACTTTTATTTTGAGTCCAAAAGTTTTGTGTTTTATGTCTTTTGTTTCGTGAGAGGCGAGTTTCTTTATGACAGATACAAACCAAACAAACAGCTAATACAATACTTGTCTTCACGCGACATCAAACATGGATGCAATCTTAAACCTTAAAAATTTACTTTTTGCTGCATACAATGTTGCTTTTAGCGAGGCCGTGTTTCGTGATGTTTTAGTTTTATAGTTTTAGTAAAATAGCTCGCGGCAATTCAGATTTCAAAGTAGCAGTTTGTGTATATAGTTTATAGAACATGGCGCCATGATTATGTGTCCATGTAACAACAGTTTATTCAAAATAAATGTTCTTTTCTTTATTAACGACGAGTTGACTGTGAATTACACTAGCAAAACGCAATTACATAAGTAATAATATCAAAGAAAGGCTAAAAGGGAACAGATGTTGAATGACTAAGAGTAATGGAGTATTTTTAGATCTATATCAAAAGCGCAAACTTTATTTTTAAGGAATTCAGTAATGGCCATTGTCGGATATCTAGAAAGAACGGCCTTTATTGTCTAGAAAACCATTCTCTAAAAGCTATAATCTCTTCCTCAAATATAAAAGTAATTTTTTGTTTGAAATTCGTGTTTTTTCCCTTCTAATTTCAAAAGAAAACATCGAACTAGAAGATCAGAGTATCGCCGCCATCTAGTTTTGGCGGGAAAACTTGCGACGCGCGTGCTGTAGAGAGAGTAATGAAGCAAATAAAGAAATGATTCATGAAAATAAACATTATTTATAACAGTTTTATTGCTTCTATAGGAAATCCCTCCTTCGCGATAATACATTTATTTTGTGTCAAATACGCTGAAGGCTGATTAGCGAAGAGGAAGCCTACATCAGTCAGTCGCTTCCTACATTGTCGAACGATGAATTACTTTTTATCGAACAAATTGCTTGTGGCCAACTTTGAAATTCAATTAAAGAAAAGTTTGATTTCTGGGTTCAGTTATTTAATAAGTTTTAATTTACATGAAAAAAGCATTAGATACGAGGACAGATGTTGCATGTTTATGATTTAAGAAAATACCTCATACTGATCAGCACAAAAACGGCCTGAAAGAATGTAAAACAGTCGAAAGACGAGCTCAAAAAGGACAACAGAAATAACGAAAAAAATAATTAAATAACAAAATAAAGATAAATCAGTGAACTGACAACAAAAGGGCTGAATGCAAAACTAAATAAAATCCATGAATGAACAGATGAATGAATAAATGGATAGATGAATGAATGAATGAACGAACGAATGAATGAATGAATGAATGAATGAATAAATTGATCAATGAGTGAGCCAGCTGTAATTGAATGAATGAAAGAATGGATGAATGAATGAATAAATAGATGGATGGATGGATGAATGAATACATGGATGGATGGATGAATGAATAGATGGATGGATGGATGAATGAATAAATATTCAAACAATGCTTCCATTGAAATTCTATCAATAGCAAATTTCCATCTGCTACTAAACGTCAAGCAGACATTTAATCAGTCCGACCTCGCTCTAAGCAGACACACTGACAGACATTCAAAAAACACACTGCTAATGAGAAGTGAAATGAAATCTGCTTGACAAATATTACTGAGAAGCGAGGAAAAGGTCTTGACAACGACTATGACAACTCCTTTGTCTGATCAACATTTGTTGATAAATAATAAAATAATTCTGAATGGCTTTGCTGATTTAATTTATTGAAAAGCAAATACACTAGGATATGAGCAATTACTAAGAGAGGTTTTATGTTAATTGAAGGAGTGCTCTTAAAAGAAAAATGATAGAGAAATCGAGATAAAAGAATCCAAAAAGCTTTGAACTCGGTCACGGAAGTATGATATCGAAATATGTCAAAATCCTCATTGAGTTCGTAAACTGTAAAAACAGAAAATACCTGTCCAATACTAATAGCAATGAGATTGCATCGCTCTGCATAGCTAGCAGTTCATTTTTTATTCACTTGAAAAAACACTACATCACTTTATTTAAGAATATGACAAACATTTAAGACTGAATTTCTAGCCAGTATATTCTAGCCCTAAGGGATACAACCACCTCAAGTGATGCTGTAGGTTGTAGACTCAATATATCGAAGACAAACGGAACTGGCTGGCAAATTATCCTGTTAGAAATGACCTCTGTTCGAATGAATCTTTACCGCTAGCCGCTTTAATGGCAGGCGAAAAGGAGTTGTACAAGTGCCGGCTTGTTGAAAAGACCTTAATGATCCATAGTCAACTATATATGAAGGATGGACAAACTGTCTTCATGACAGAGTGACATTTTAAAAGCATAGCTTAGTTTGTTAGCTTTAAAGTGAAGTCAGGAAAAGGTGGGCAACGATTCATCAGAAAATACGTCACTAAGCATGAATACACTACAATGCTGTTTAAAATATATAAATTCCAACGACGGATTATACACTATTTTAGCACTAATCCAAACTTAATGACGTCAAAATAAACTGCAATTTGATGAACAATCCAATAGTTAATATAGTGTATTTAAAATGCCATTTTTCGTTTTTCCCTGACCTTTCTTCGCTGTCGTCTGCTATGTTCAACGTAAGCTTACCGCCGACCTCTCCCCAACTACAGCAGGAAGGAAAAGACAAACCGACAAATGCTAGCTAGTACGGTTCTGTTTTTTGTTATTCTAGCGGTTTTTTGAACGACTCTTTATCTAGAATTGTATTGGGTGTGATCGACTTAGTTTACAATGGAAACGTGGTCCAAGACGACCAGGCCTTTCAGTACCAACCTAAGATGGCTGTCCAATTTTATTTCAATACTTCTGTAAAAAAAAAACATATTCAGTCATTATTCATAACTTTCTTTTATTTTGGAAAGAAATCAAACCTTAACATTCTAAAACTGTAATCAGTTAAAAGACTTTGTATAAATATAAAATAAAAATTAATGTTTGTCAAAAAATGATAGTTTAAAAATGTCCCCGACTGTCAGTAGCAAAGAGGTGGAAAGATAAAAGACAAATAACCTAGAATCAGTAAAAAGAGAAGAAAACGGGTCAACCGTTGTATGTTTATGCAGCGGTATTTGTTTCTTTAAGGAATAGTGTTTAGTCGTTTATATGATAAAAGGTCATTTCTAATATGGACCAAGAAAGGTTTTTTTAAACTATCGTCGATTGAACCAGACAAAACGTACGACCGAATCTCATTTAGCCAGAAGGGCTTTAACACATCTGAATTGGATTTAGCATATCTCTTTCATCAAAGCTGAACGTCAACACAGCGCAGGCGAATTAAAACAGTATTTATTACGCCTTGGTATCGATCTGTCAAAACATTACAAAAATCTCCTTCGACAAGACACATGACTTGCATTATTCCACTATGGACGTGGGAAGACAGGTTGACCAGAATTCACACTAAACCACGTGGAACTATTTAGCCTTTAATTGAAAACAACAACATTATTGAGGCAGTATCACGCAATTTATTACTCGTTTTTGCTAAGCCATAAACTAGATTTTAAACTTTGACGACTTGCACTTTTGCCCTTCGGGAAATAAGGAAGAAATCCAAGATGGCGTAGATAGCGAAAAATGTTGAATTATTTCATTAATTCATTCAATGTACAGTAGATATTTA
This sequence comes from Metridium farcimen, assembly GCA_032270665.1. Classification (NCBI taxonomy): domain Eukaryota; kingdom Metazoa; phylum Cnidaria; class Anthozoa; order Actiniaria; family Metridiidae; genus Metridium; species Metridium farcimen. The sequence continues at coordinate 10,478 of JAUPMH010203732.1, forward strand.
TCAACAAAAATTGCAGATTGACAAGATATAGTTCTGTATTGTTCTAAGATTTTCATTCTCACAAGAAAAGCTATCCTTAATAAAGGATACATGTTGAACTGGAGACGTTTTACTTGTTTGGCGTCATTCAAAAGTATTTCTTTATAATTTCCATCGATTATTAAGGAGTAGTTAAACATGGCCTTTTCACAAACCTTGAGCCTGTTTGACGCAAAATAGTTCAAAATGAATGCATGCAAGGACAGTCTTTTCAAAATTCAGAAAATTGAGGCCAGAAAGCAGAGGCAAAGATGATATTAACGAAACAAAAAGCAAGACAGTTTTCCAAACTCTGCCAAGCTGCTCAAACACATCTTTACCGTTAGGAATTTTCAATGTCTGCTGTTTGTGTATCGCGGTACAGGATTACAAGAATGACGACAAAAGTACAGCCAAAGGCGTTTGACGAGTGATTGTAGTCTAGCGAGGCTCAACCATCCGCTTCCAAAGCTTTCAACAGCAAATGCGGCTCGATGATAATTGAATTAAACTATTTATCAAACTCAAGGACATCTTTTCCTCTTGATAATTCAATTAATTAACGTAGTAACTTGATGTTTAATAAAATAATTTGATTTGGAGAAGAAAGAAATATCGCCCCGACAGTAGTAGCGCATCACCACCAATTACAACAATTTACAGGTTACAGTAAGCAGGGAGGACAATAAACAAACAAAGGAACGTAGAACATACGAACGAACGGATAAACACACAAACACACAAACAAACACACACACACACAAACAAACGAACAAACAAATGAACAAACAAACAAACGCACAAACATACACACAAACAAATGAACAAACAAAAACAAACAAACAGACAGACAAACAAACAAACAAATGAACAAACGACCAAACAGACAACCAACCAACCAACCAACCAACCAACCAACCAACCAACCAACCAACCAACCAACCAACCAACCAACCAACCAA
>JAUPMH010203842.1:0-11453 GCA_032270665.1 Metridium farcimen
TCTTTTCCTCTATTCCTATCTAGTGATCTAGCTTCATGGTGTATGTGTTTATTCTGTAAGTCGTACCATTGATGTAGGGGTTCGGGTTTTGGAGGAAGAACATATCGATAACGAGTTGTCTTGAAAGCTTCTTGATTTGGTCCCTGACGAGTTGCCGCGCGTGTTCCCGCGCGAGACTCGAGCTCACCTGCGCGTGATTCGAGATTTCTGCTATTTTCAAGAGCTTCCTGTGAAAAAATATTCTTAAAATTATCTTAAATTGGAGATTTAAATATTTTGGTAATTTGATTTAATGACCAAATAATTATTTGCTTTTTACATAAAATAAGAAAATACATTAGTATTTTTATCACAGAGGTAAACGTTTTTAAGGCAATTCTATATAAAAATAGTGCATGCCAATCATGGGACAAACAAATTGAACAAGCGACTAATAAAAAAACTTCAAACCCCATCAATTATGATATGGTTCGTCTCTCTTACTAAAATGAGGCATTTCAATATTATTATTAAAATATATCTATACATTTCCAAGTATTCCATGCAGCTACTCATGACTTTTAAATGTCTTAAATTGTGCACATTCTTCTCATGCAAAACTACTTGAAAAAGGTCAAAACAAAGACTATATATATAGTTACACATGCATGTAGCATTGATCTGAATAAACTTAACTCGATCAAAGGCTTTGTACTATTAAACTATGAAAATTTGAGGGAAAATGCATGAAATTATCGATCGAATTTTTTAGCCAAAAACCTTAATAAGAGGCGATATTTATTAATTGAATCAATATTGACAAATGTATAATGTCGCAGCAGAGATAGTCAAACATGAATCCAATATGTAAGCAAAGTGTAAATATAAAGCTATTTTCAGCATGTACTTTACCTGTTTTCTAGCTAAGTTTTCCAAAGCATCTTGTTTGCGTTCAATAATCCTCTGTTTTCTAAGAGCTTCCATATGATACGGGAAGCCAGCCATCTTGATCGCCTCACACAGTGAACAAGCTAGCAATCAGACGAGAGCGTTAGTTGATTAACTACAAGTTGACAATGTGCAGCCAGGTCCGAGCTAGTGAGCAGTGGCTTCAGTTTAATTATGACCTTGGTGTTACCATAGCAACCTATTATCTATTTCACGCTGGTAATTAGGGTCTATTGTTTTGTAGTATAAAAGAGCGGGTTTAACATAAAATAGGGTATATTGTATTGTGCAATGTTGTTTGTTTTCGTAGGATAAACAGAATTAACTCGAGGACAATTCGATGCACCTTGAATTTCAATTCGCCTTTCCGTGGGCTCCTGGGCAGAGTTAGTAGCTTAGTTAGTATTTGCCCAATCATTCTAAAACATGATAAACTTAATAATTTTAGTGTGGTCTTTCATGTGATGGGGTTTGTTTCTTAATTAGATTAATATTTCTACACTCGTTCCCAGTCCCTTCCTCAATTCCGGAAAGGCGAATTGATTCAACAATTTATTAGAATTATTCATTCATTTTGCTCCAAGCTAGTTACAAAATTAAACGTGGAGTTTTTGAACAACAACTGGTTTATTCTGCTGTCTCTGGTTTACCCGTGCTAATTAAAAAACGCTGTCTAGTACATGTAACACTGTTCATAAAACCAGCCTGAGATATAATGTCTTTTTACTATTTTCTAATCTTTTTCTTCTTTTTTTACTTTTTCTGTTTTCTTTTTCTTTTTACCGTTGTTGTTGTTGTTTGAAGGGGATAAAATCTACCTCATTTTGTTTGTATATGTGTTTTTGTTTTGTAAAACGCATAGAGAAGATTTGGATAGGCGCTGTATGACTATTTTATATATTATCATTATTAATATAATCAAAGGATGAGAACGCGAATAACTGAATAAAAGAAATTTTAAGCCCCAACGCAAGAAATGATTGACAACACTTTGTGAATATAGCGTGGTTTAATTTATTTTAACTATATCTTAATTTCAAAGCTATATACATATATGCTATAAAACGAACAATAATAACAATATAAAATACTTAAGATATTACTTAACAATATGAATATACAATATTTTTTATTACAAATATCCACGAATATCAGAATAAATCAGTTCAGAGATGGACATAACCACAATCCTCTTCCCAAACTACTCCTATCCTTACGGGGGCTTACGGTCATTTATTTTTGTATGAGGGGGGTAGGTTGGGTAATATTTGAAAAGACAACAGGTGATATTTTCGACTACATCCCCCCACCCCTACCCCCTATACATTAATAAATGAAAGCCCCCTAAAGGAACGCCTTGTTAAAAATGGGTTACGTCGACTTTTCTAAATGGTAAAGGCACTAGATTCCTATCATGACGAACATGAAATCGTTGGTTCAGCAACCTGTTTTGGTATTCATCAGGTCTTGAGAACACACGCTGCTCCAAAACGGGTTGACCAATCCTCTGGTAACGCCCTAATACTGGAGCTGACGGAGGTGGCTTGGTACCAACACTGCGTGTAGCTTGGTCACGTGATATTCTTGTATCTGGTCGATTCCCTGATCTTGTTTCTTGTCTTTCTTCCTGATTGCTGGCCTGTACAAAACAAATAAACCATTAGTTGCCTATTATACTAGAAATATCAGCAATTATAGGGAACTAAACACTTCAGTTTTTGATATCCCAATTTACAGAAAATATCAAGAGTAGCTTTCACTTTTAAAACTAAAAATATCTTTGTTTTTAATACTGGATATTTTAACATTACTCTAACGATGTTGTCACAAATAAGCTTACTGGTAAAGAATATTGAACCTTTTGTTGCCCCGTTGGCCTTACTTTGTTGGGTTTTTTTTTCGTTGTGCGAAACTAAAACTTCATATTGGAATGCACCCACAAGTCAATACTTGTTGACACGTACCATCAGTTGGTTTTCTTTTTAGAAAAGTTAGTACAGATTTAGTACATAGTTAAACCAGTACATTTCTGATCAAAAAACAGAAATGGTTATAATATATCACTTACTAAACATGTCTAATTATTGGAGCAATAAAAGAACAGTAAATATTTACACTGCATGGAAGGTTTACCTTGGACTGCGCCATGCTTTTTTCAGATTGTTTCTTCTTGTCAATGTTTCTTTGCTGTCTTTGAGCTTCGAGGTGAAATCCCATATGGTACATAATGCCGTCTGTTTTGCTGGTAGTTCTGTGATCTTGAACTTTCAGAACTTTCTTGTTGCTATGCTTTGAAAGATTTTTGCGGCGCGTCTGCGCACACTAGTGTAGCCCTTGGAAAAGTTGAAGTGTGAACGCAGTGACGATTCTTTGTCTTCTTACCAGAGCAACGGGTTTGCGTAGCTTAATGTACAAACTGCACTACAGATTATTAGTTTATGCCTTTATAACCTACCGAATAGATGCAAAAGGCTTTTACTTCGTGTGTTAACCGGTTGCTACGTGATTAACGAAACCATTCAGGCAATTATTGGTGTTGCATTATCTAATGTGACAAAGAAATAACCCCGCAGTAATACCAACAAAAACAGTCAGCAAATTATTACTTTTTTTAAATAGAATATAAGTAAGTGCGCAACAGGATGATGTTTTTTTAAGTTGTTCAAATTTTACTTTCATGTCTATATACCTTTTCGTGAGTTAAAAAATTGTGTAATGAAAAAAGTGTGAGTTTGTTTCACTCTAGTTTCGGTATGCATACCTATTGCACAAGTTAATATCAAGTTGAAAGCATGGGATTACAATCTTTTTAAAAGAGCACCAAGTAAAACAAGGGGCTTACAATGTACAAAGGGCCTGTTTACTGTCCAGTTTAGTTCCGCCAAGATAAAAGAGCCACCATTCTTACGTGTACGCATGAAGGTTTTACACAGGAAATCCCTTAGGGACCAGTACTTCATTTACACTGACCTGGTGCAAATGAGCTTCAATTAGTTGTGTGACTATATAAAACACCTTGAACGCATCTCAGAACCTGTAAACAAACTTTATACTAAGCAAGAAAGATGTCGCATATTGCTTTTCACTTAGACGCGCAAAGACAGCAACGTGTCATCGACAAGAAGCATGCAGCTTTGGCGAGACTGGCGCTCAAGCAGGTAAGACTATAAAGACGCCAACACCACGTACACCAGACTTAAACAAGCACACTTTTCAACAACAAGATAAAACCTTGTCGTTTCCCACGTTGACAGCATAACAACATAACAAACGTTCAGTTAACAGTGCTTGTGGTGTAACTCAAGGTGACTTGAAATTTGCCATGATGTTAGAACATTCCTTTCTGCTTTAAAAGTTTTCAAAGCAGCCCTGCAGCAAGCATGTCCATATATAAATACGCAAAATTTGTCAGGAAGGACAGACTTGTCTGTAAGAAGTCAATAAGGGAGAGTATAACACTAAACGATTTTTTTAGAGTATATGATAAAATGAGCCACTTATTGCTGAAAGCCTTTGGTTTGGAGTCGGTACTTATTTGCTCAATCAACCTCAACGATAGCAAATTCAATTAAAAGAAGGACACGATTGCATATCGTTTCTTATACAATATCTTATAGTCCTCTGTTTTCATTTGTCGTGTGTTTCAATAAAGCAACAATGTTATTTTTTTCAAAATTGTCAATAGATTAGTCCACATTTTGCAAAGTTTTACAAACAAGTTAAATTTCATCAAAAACGTCAAAAACTAAATAATCTAAATGGAATTTGATTTAAGTAAATCAATATTTCACTTCTAAGCGATATTTTAAGTCTCTGATAACATAAATTAAACTTTCGTTTCTATGGCAACGTTTAAGTTCGATTCGGGATTCCTGTGTAATACTAGGTCAGAGGAAAACCATTACCCAGCGTGCAGTGGGATCATCTACATGGATACCAGCGCAGCGACGCATTGGTTTAGCTTGCGAAACTTTCTGAACTATTAGCTATCTAAACAGATAATTCTTTCACTATGGCTTTTGCTTATCATATGGAGGCTTTACGAAAACAACGAGTAATGGATAGAAAAAATACAGCTTTAGCAAAGATAGCCATTATGCAGGTAAATGCTTGATGTAAACACAATGCGACGTCGTGTTTACACTTTAGAGGACTGCCTCGACATGCGTTCTTTGTCCGATATCCATGAGAAAATTTAGAAATACCGCTTAAAAATTAGTCCTTAGATTACTGGATATAATAGGAAGGACTCTAAGTTGTTGTGTGTGTTATTTGAAGCCTGATTGTGTCTGAATTCACACCATTTACTGAGAAAATTGCAGCTCATTTTTGAGTTTTTAGTTGTGCATCAAAATTAGATATTCTTTGTTCTAAAAAATAATCGAAATGTCTTTCTCACAAAAGCCGAACTTAAACTTATTCTTAAAAGCTAGCGAGGTTATATCATAGCTGAAATACCACTAGGAATTTTACATTAGGTTCAGAAATTTATTGGATCAGTTTACCGATATCATATTCCAGAATTGCTAGTTTTAAAATGCAAAATTTATTTGTTTGAGATATTTAGGCTTTTTTAACTTTTTGAAAATAGCAAATAAGAACTTTGTTTTCTCAAAGGTTTTGAATGAATTAGGTTGTTAGTTTGTTGTTGGCCAGAAGTCAACCTGTTTCCATGCCTACCGTCCTATATTAATAGAAGTTAAATTGATTTATAAATAAATAACAAGGTATGCTATAATGATTATTGAAATGTCAAATTACTTCTTGAGTGCAAGGCTATAATTGCCAATTTCTATTTCAATGATTGTAATGAAACTCGAAAGAATAAAATATTTAAGAACTTTGTTCCTTATTTTATTTCATTCCATTTTATTCTTTGTTAATTTTATTGTAATCATCACCATCATTATATTCATCATTAATATGATCATTTTTTATCGTTATTATCACCATTATAATTAATATTGCAGCTTTTATCATTATCATCATTATCTTGATCATTATATAGTTATCATCATCATGCACAAATACTATTATTATAATTTATTATCATCATCATCATCTTCATTCTTATTGATACTGTTGTTTCAAGATAAAGAAATTCATTTCTAAAATCTATTATTATCATTATCATCAAAATTATTTTCATCATCATCATGCACCAACAGTACTATTATAATTTTTATCATCATTATTGCTATTGTTTTATCAAGAAATTCATTTCTAAAATCATTTTCCAGGCTGAAGAAGAGAGACAACAAAAGGAAAAAGAAGGACGAGATAAACGCATCAAGCTAGAGCAAGACGTTGCCAAGTCCCAGCAGAGAGACCACTACCTTAAAAGCATGGGTCGCACAAGTAAAACAAAACAAGGAGTCATCAATGCCAACTATACAAATATGCTTGAAGACCAAAAGAAGTATATTGCACAGAAAGATCTAAAGCATCAAGAAAAAACCTTGCGAGATCACTGTCTTGTAATGGGCCATGTTAACGATTACTTTCTTTCTTAAAACACTGTAAACTTATGCCACCTGAATGAAGGATCTTTTAACTGAAGAAAAGTAACTGCCTGAAGTGTATTTTTACATGTAATGTCATCAAAAGTTGTAACTAATAATTTGGCAATAACTTTTAGAAAAAAAAATTGTTAATGTTTTGTTTTATCATGATGATAATAACACCTTCACGTATACATATAAAAAATAATATAAAACTGAAATATTATTTCAAGTTGTACATTAATATATGATATTATCACAACAAGCAGGATATTCTGCTCGCAATGAAAGGATATTCTTTAACTTGAGTTTTTTTTGGCTTTGCTTGTTGGTTTCTAACAAATAAATTCAGTAATTAGCAGGAAAAGTAATTTGTAAAAAATGTTTTTTAAAACATTTTAATTTTATTAAAATTACATTTAATCACAGCTTGTTTCTTGGTGCTGTTTTTTTTTTTTAGTATCTGGTTTAATCGTGACCTTGAGTTTGACGACCCTTTGATATATAAAGAAACACTTGAAATACTCAATAGAAACACTTCCACAAATTGATACTTTGTTCGATGAAAATTCTGACAGACGGCCTAAAAAGCGCGCTTGTTGAACAATTTTGCGCGAAATCGCATTTTATGCGCGTTTTGGCCAAATCAATCACCAGTTCGTTTCTTAGACTCCGTCTACACGGATCCGGATACTTTTGAAACCACATACTTTTTGATGCGAATCGGCCTATCGTCCACACGAATCCGGTCACCGAAACCGCATACTTTTACTTGAATCCTCCGGATACGCGGATTCGTGTGGACGCAAATATTTCTATGCGGTTTCAGCCGGATCGGATTAGTGTAGACGAGGCCTTAATTGACAGGTAGCCATTCCTAAGTGAATACAACGTGTTGGATTAATTAATGGTTGCTATGGTGATGGCGTCTGATTTTTGACTTGCTCTTTCAGACCTTTCATGGTTTCAATAGACACTCAAGAATACTAGATTTGTAGCTCAATAATATCGAGATAAACAAAGAACTTAAGCCATTTTACAATACCTCTTGTAGACCGACAATATTTCAATGTGGTGTTGCTCAATGCAAGTGGACAAAAACAGCTTTTTGGGGGGACTATTTTACAAAACCAACTGATTTGAATCTACGAAGGAATACAAACTCCAAGCAGCAATACATTTCGTAGCAGAAAAAAACGAGACAAAGACAAGTCTATTAAGTATTCAGAGTTTTAGAACAGCAATAGTAGATGATGACGGAAAAAACGACTTCTCCTCGAACCAAGTATAGTTTTCGTTCTGCAAGAAGTACTACTAGTAGTCAAAGTGAAGAAGATGTAATACAAATGAACGTTATTTACAAGGATAGAGAGTACAGTGTTAAGATTCCAGAACAGGCAGACAGAATGACGATATGTAATGAAATCAAAAGGAAAACAGGAGTCAAAGGAGCCTTCTATTTGTACAATGGCACCAAGAGTTACTTACACTCGTCTAGTTTAACATTATCCAACATCAGTAAAGTATGTGGTGGTCGATTGGAAATACGAGGAGGGGATTGTAAGTTATCTTTTGCATTTTCTCCCTTGTTCCCCATAAGTAAAATAACTGTCTCCCTAAAATGTTTTACTTTATGCTCCCATGATCCCAAAAAACTATTGTTTTATCATATTTTGCTCCCTTGTTCCCTGAAAAAAAAATTTGACAGGGGGTGTCCCTTTAGGCACCGGACACCCTGTAGTGCCACAATTACCCCTATTTTATTAAGACATTTAGGGACCAGACACCCCCTAACACCTTAAGAGCCCCTCATTTGCAATTGGGACACCCCCTGACAAATTACTGGATCTGCCCCTGAACCACGGATCTACATGCTCCTCATTTCAAAATAGTAAAATATTGAATCCCCCAACAACATGTCAAATTAGTCTTACAACAGGAAGGTCCCCTTTTTCTTTATTCTCCTTGTCCCCTCCCCACTTCCTGTACTCTCCCCCTACCACTGCAAGTCTGTTCAAAGATAATTTATGTCTTAAATAAGGTTGCTATGGTGATTGCAGGGATCAATAAAGGTGGCGACTCAATATGGTATTACTACAGCCAGACACTAAGACCAGATGTACAGCAAAAAATACACAAGAGACAATGTGTACCATTTGACTGCCCGCCTTAGACTACAGACGCTGGAAGACAACCACTATAGCTAAGGGACAATGTGTACAATAGGTGACTTGTACAGCAAAAAATACACAAGAGACAACAATATGTACCATTTGACTGCCCACCTTAGACTACAGACGCTGGAAGACAACGATAGCTATATAGCTAAGGGACAATTATACAGCAGTCAAACGGCTACGCAAAAAAATGTGCAAAAAAATAAGTAAATTGATCCAGCACACAAATCTGACATTCATACACTCTATAAAAAAGTATGGAGTAGAAGATTTGCATTGCTTTTTTCTCAAAATGTCAACAAAAATACTAAATTAGCTTCACAACATAACAAAGGTTATGTGTGCACACGAAAACCCAAGCTTATATATTCAGAGAATTTCTTATAAATCTACTTCAAAAACTGTAGTCCCAGAATTGTTAATGTTTAAATTAACTAGCTGCTGTGAAAATTGTGACAGGCTAGGCATGCATTAGTGGTTTGGCTGCTGTGTACTGTGGGACAATGTGTACAATGGGTGACTTGCACTAAGAGGGACCCTATCTCCTTTCAATCAACTAGCTTTGTAAAAATAAGTCTCAGAAATAGAAACAACACCCCAAAGTAAGTAAAAGTGCAAATCCATTTAAAGGAGATGAGTCACATGACCTCTTAGTGCAAGTCCCCCATTATGTCAACTGCCCTTCATGTCCTCCAGGTTGGTCATTTGCAAGACATTTATTTTAAAAATTATTACAATTATTTCTGTATACGTAGTTAAAGCTCAGACTTAGAGAATGGATTGATTAATGAATGGATGGTATTGAATGGATGAACAAATGAATAGATGGACAAATGGATAAATGAAAAAATAGTTGAATGAATAAATAAATGGATGAATGGATAAATAGTTGAATGAATAAATAAATACATGGACAAATGGATGAATGAATAAATGGATGGATGAATAAATGAATGTATAAATGGATGGATGAATAAATGAATGTATAAATGGATGGATGAATAAATGGATGGATGAATAAATGAAAGATATTGTGTAACTATGGCTGAGAGTCCATTCATTAGATAAACTGTACTCTATTATGAGTCAATGAATGGCAAAATGAATGAGTGAATTGATGGATGGGTGATTTGATAAATACAATAGAACAATAAAGAAGAATGGAAGAAAACAATAAAAAGGTTTGTTAATATAACTGTTATTTTAAACTAAAACCATTGAAAGTTACACAACAGTTTTTTCTGGTTTCTTGTAGAGGGTCCTGAAGGGGTAAAATGGGAGCTGGGATTGGTCTTATTTTTGAATGGGAAAATGGGATTGGATGCACTGGGACTGGGATTTACAAATAAAAGAACAATAGAAATGGGATTGAAAACTTGAGTAAAACTAATGGGATTATGTGATTTTTGACTGGGATTTGGTCCAAATATAAACTGGGAAATGGGATTCAGACCTTCCTTGTACATGTATTTGACTCTAACAGGAGCCCAGTAATGGGCTTCTGACTCTAACCATATCATCCAAAACATCTTGGAAAAGGAATATTAGCCAGTAATAATTATTAATAATAATAATAATATTGCCATAAATCATCAATAAACCTACACATATAAAGTAAGTAAAAATGAGTCGAGGACCAGATATTGTAATTAAAACATGAAAACAGGTATAATAACTTTAGCCTCCTTTGTTGACGCAATCAGGATTCCTGTGTTGAAATATTTGGCAGTGAAGAACTGATGACGAGTTAGGAGAATAGAAAAACACGGTCCACCACAGGAAGCCCAATGAAAAGAGATATAAGAGATGCCTGCGGAGAGGCTGTAATAACTTATAGTTTTATGGAGTAATTAATATATGTCAATGGTTAAAAACTATGCGTAATAGAATCTACTAACTAATCCATTGCCACACGCAATAAATAACTTAGATCTAAACTGGATAGAACAAACTATTATATGGCTTTAAAAGTGTTTGAATTCTGATTGGTTGATGCATGGTCCATCCAAAGGTGTAATGGATTGTTTCTATGACAACAGTCCAATATATTTTCTGGTAAAATTCAAATCATCAAGTTTTGCAATAAATCTTTTTCTTAAAGTTTTGTCTTCTTATATTTGCAATGTGCTCTTAGTCAGTTTTGTGTGTGTTTAGCTTGTTTCCATCCATTCAATAATATGCAAATGAGAGGTTCGATGAAATTTTTGCGATATAAAAACCATACATGTGTAAGCCATATAATAAAGGATTTATTAACCTCACTTGTTTGGTCTGTACAGTAAAATGTCAAACCTTTTTTGAACTGAGCTCACTGCGCTGACTTCATACTGTCAAATAAGGATACAGTCCACGTTCACAGGGTGCTCTCAGTTAAAAATTGTTTAGCGTGTCATTTAATAATAGAGATAGACAAAGTATATATCATTTTAAAGCTTATATAACAGAGAATACGACTGGTGAGAAGGTGAAAGCACCCTGCAAACATGGACTCTATCCTTAAGTTCACAGTCTGATTTTTCCCATACAGCCCTCACTCTTGGTTAATAATTATTTAATAATTATAACTTCTTAATAAATTGAAAAAATAGCTAATTGAACTATGTGATGAAAATAATAGAATATTTGTAAATTGATCCGAAATGAGTACATTGTGATTGTAGTGTTAGTATAAAGTCAGTCTATTTACACTTTAAGAAACATACCAAGGGCACTAGAACGCTACATTTATGTTCAAATTAATGTGTACTTATCGTTGATAGTAAATAAAGGTACTAGTTATCATAAAACTCTTCTAAATAGTCGATATTCAGCTGTTTTTAGCATCAGTTTGACCTCTTGTTTACTCGGT
>JAUPMH010203953.1:0-11452 GCA_032270665.1 Metridium farcimen
TTGTCATTAAAAAAAATCCTCAAAGAGAATAGTTGGGCTGCCTGTGGAAATATCAAAACTATGTAGACGATTACCTTTAAATACATTTGTCTTGATCAGTAAACTGCCACCACTACCCCCTCCAGCACTACTTCCAGCTGAAGCATGTCCGCCTTTTATTGTAATGATACCATCGATTATAATAAGAGAGCCAGCCGTAATATTTATAACCCCACCTGCACGTCCACCTACTATTCCCTTTAGCCCGATTCCCCCTCTTTCACCAGAAGAATTAGGTTTAAACAAAGATCCATGGTAGGACCCTCTGAATCCACCTTTGCCACGGCCTCCTGCAGTTGCATGACCGGCACCAGCTCCTTGCGATAGAGATGAAATTGATTTGGGTGGAGTCGCAATTCTGGCTTTATTATCGCCAGAAGCACTGAGCATACCTCCGGTTTCAATGTCTACTGTCGATGCAAGAATTGTAAAGTGATGTGCAGATAATGACGCGTGAAATTTGATGTTTAAGTGACCCACAAAAATGTTTAGGACAGTTTCATCTTCCATAGTTACAGAACAACCACTATAAAGTTTAATGCTTGATAGTTGCAAAGTACCATTACCTTTCTTGTAGGTGTGAGCTCCCTTATTCAATTTTACAATTTTGTTTTGAGTGACATACAGATCTGTCGCACCTGAAAGTGTTCCGTTGAGTGCAAATGAAACCGGTGCATTGCCAATAATGTAGGTTTTAGGGGCAACAACTAGTTCTCCTTCACTTTCAACTTGAATGTTGATGGAAGGTTTTGTAACAGACAGCTGTGATTCCAGATGAACTTTGTGATTTTTGTAAATATGAAGAAGACCACTCCGGTCACCAAAGAGGCGCAAGACATTCAATTGTCGATAGATTTGGTCACTAGAAAGTCTTAGCGAAGCGTTTCTGACTATGTATAACTCGTTAAACGTAATTACTGGAAAGCTTTCTTTGAGGGTAACGAATTGATTCCAGCTTTGACCACGATTATCGATATGAAGTTGATTGAACTTGAGTTTATTTCGGATTTCTTGGATATAAACTGTTCCTGGACCACCAGATTGATAGACAACAGACGATATTCCTCCAAGTGCTTCTAGTCTTCCGATATAAGTATATCTATTATCAAGAAGTAGAGAAACTCTGCCCCCTGCACCACAACCTCCTAAACCATCGCCATGTCCACCATCAGCTGATATCAAACCACTTCCTCGAAATGATTTCTTGACTGTGATAAAAACACTGCCTCCACTTCCTCCCCCAGCATCTGACCCAGCCGCATTTCCACCGTTTGATGTTATTGATCCATCATTCCAAATAAAATCAGCTGTTATTTGAATAACCCCGCCACCTTTTCCTCCCGTGTACGGAATAGGTCCATCGCCACCTGGATTTCCTGGCTTATAAGGGTCGTATATAGTTCCGTATGATTGTCCACCGGTTTCTTTATTCTTTGATTGTCCTCCTGTGCTTCCATGGCCCCCTCCAGACCCACCATTAATAGAAGATTTACCTTCACCTCTGTATCTTTTTATTGAGATAATATTGTTCGTAGAAAGAGAAGCACCGCGGCCTATAAGTAAGTTTTGGATTTTAATATCTATAAATCTCCCTTTTAGAAGAACTCCATTTTTTAAGTCTAAGGTTTGTGCACTTAAACTTAAGTTCTGTGGAGCACCAAAATCAGATCCGCTTTTCAAAGTCACTGTCGCAAACTGTTGGGTACCAGGCTGACTTAGATACACAAAGTTTTCCCCTTCCATTAGTGCCGTTTGCGACTTAATTCCAAATTGAACACGGCTATTTGACTCCAAAACAAGATGTCTAACATTTGAAATTCTTCCATCAACAGTGAGAGTCGCTCCACCCACTGTAACATTAGATGCTGCAACCATGTTGCCACCTTCCTCGATGTGTACATTTATATTTATGGTGAGATGTGTTTCCTTTGACTCTAAAACTTTCGCATACATAGTCTGTTTAGGTTTGATTGCTATCTCACCAGCACCATCCGCAATGAATTCATCAATTTTTATTACAATTTCTTGTTTTTGAAGACTTTCAATTTCGAATCTGACGCTTCCGAGTATTTTCAGTTCATCAAAATAAACAGACTTTGAACTTGTGCCTGACAGCACTGTAGTTGGTAAAGCACCTGCGAATATACGATTCACCAGCCAGAGTCGCTTTCGGCTTAATAGATTTAAATTGTCGTTGATATACACTGTCCCCGAAGCACTAGAAGAAGCACCTGTTCCTCCAAATGTCCTGATATCTCCTTCAAAGCCCAAAGGGTTTTTCACATAGAATGCTATTCGTCCGCCACTTCCACCACCGCCACCTACTGAGCTACCACCAGAACTGCTTATCAAGCCATTTCCTTTAATTTCACTAGAAGATATCCATATACTTCCTCCGCTGCCGCCACCACTACCATCTGCGTCGTTGCCATTTGTATTGATTTCTCCATTTACAACAAGAGAAGTCACAACTTCTAAGTGAAGAAAGCCTCCTCCACTGCCGCCGACTCCAGAGGAGCACGAACCCCCTCCACTACCAGAATTATTGGGGTTCAGCGCTGATCCGTACCATGACCCAAAGTTTCCTGTTGCAAACGCTCCATAACCACCATGTCCAGCTCCAGTTCCAGTAACTCCTATACAACTTCCAGATCCTGGTCCAGATTGGCTTGCGTATCCTTGACCAGACAAATCAATTTTACCGCCAGGATTAATTATGATATTAGAAGATCGAATGTTCAGCCAACTACCAAAAAGCACCGCATTATAGTTAACTTCAAGTGTACCAACAGTAAGAGGAATTTCCTTTAGCCGAGCATTCTCAAATGACACCGTTCCGTTCTTTTTTATCTTTAGGGTTGAAAATCTATACTCTCCACGTTTTGTTAGAAATGTGTATCTACCATCCACAAATCGAGCAGTTCGGGCTGATTGTAAGAACTGTGTCTTTTTGTTCACACCAACCAAAAGGTTTAACACTCCTGTAAGTGTACCAGAAAATACATTCTTATTTCCGAGGAAAGACACAGTGTCCGGGAGCCTTAGCTCACCTTGACGGTCGACATGAAAATTACATAATGGTTTTAAAAACACCGATGTTGGCTCAATTTCCAGTGTTACATTATCCTGCACATGAATTGTACTGTCTTTATCACTTACAAGTTTATGAATCAGCATGGGATTTTTCAAATATAAGGTAACTTTTCCTAGCAATGTGAAAGTATTAAAAAGATAGGAGACTACATTTTGCTTCCCGAGATACACTGGAACTGAAGTTGAAGATATTCTTTGGCGATTATCGAACATGAGTTGTTTTGACCTAAACCCTGCACGGGTTTCTTCAACGTAGACAGTTCCTGGTGATGCACTTGTCTTGCTTGACTGTCCACCTTTTGAGAACATGTTGCCACCAAACTTATAATTGCCAGTAATTAAAACTGCTACTCGTCCTCCACCACCTGCGCCAGTGTTAGTAAAACCATTTCCACCGTTTGCTGTTATGGACCCTCGTCCTGAAAATTGATGTGTTACAGCTATATTCACACTTCCTCCAGAGCCACCTCCCAATTTAACTTGTCCATTTCCTCCATTAGAGGAAATCAGGCCTTCAAGTATTAACTTCTCCGACTCGATTTGTACAATACCTCCGCCAGAACCTTTTGTTGGATCGAAATCAGGAATACCACCTCCACCACTGCCAAATTCTGTCGTTTTGTATAATGAGCCGTATATCTTACATTTTCCAAGACTTTCACATCCGCCATAGCCACCCCCAGAAAAACTTGAGAAACTTCCGGAGCCAATGCCTTGATTGGCACCTTGTCCCAAACCGTTCGCATGTATTGTTCCATTAAATGCAATGTTTAAATGGGGTGTCTTGACATGCAAATAGGGTCCTTCTATAGTACCGCCAAATGCAACATCAATGGAAACTGATTCAACTAGAACGGGAACTTTTTTAGCTACATTTGTTTCAAACCTAATTCTTCCTCCACTTGATACCTTAAAAGATCTGAAGAAGAATTTTCCTGGGAATGCATTTAAACTTCCAATCATACCAGTTTTGGTAACCACAACCGAAGCACCATTTGCAACATTTACTTCCTGGCCACCAACAAGCCTTCCAGCAAGAAAAAGAGATGGTTTTGCTTGAGTTCGAGTGATAAGTACTTTAGGAGAGAGTTGGAGTGTTGCCCCGTCTTCCACTACCATTGCCCACGGAAACATAAAAGGTCGAGGTGTAACTGCTTTTGTGGCGCTGAGAATTAAAGTCTGATTTGGTCTTATATGAAACTTCCCACTTCCATCGCCATCTAATTCATTTACCTTGATCTTCATTTGAGTGTTAGGTAAGGTAGCTACCTCTAACGTAGCGCCGTCAACAAGTCGAAGTTTACCAATGATGTAAGAGCTCTTTGTCCCGTGTATTATTTTAGTCTTCGATAATGTAACATGCTTATTGTTGTCAACAACAGTTGTATTTCTTTGTATTCCTACTATAAATTCACGAATGAAAACAGTTCCAGGTGCCCCGTATCGGCCTCCACTTCCTCCAAAAGATGAAATTATTCCTTTAAAAGTGCTAAAGGTTGTTACATACAAAGCTATTCGGCCACCCGAACCACCACCTGATGAGCTATTAGCATTTCCTCCGCCTGTTTGAATTTCCCCATGACCTTCTAGTTTGTTAGCTTTAATCAAAATACTGCCACCACTTGCACCACCGTAACTATTTGGCTGCCCATTGCTGTATATAAGGCCATTTAGAATTAAGGTTTCTTTGATATCAATGTGAACTATACCTCCACCTCTTACTATATTTCCACTCCCATAATGCGTTGGTTCGAAAATTGAGCCATACGCTTTGCCTCCACCAACACCACCTCCTTCTCCCCCATGACCACAACCAAACCCAGATGTAACTGGAGTGCCAGGACCCCTAAGTAGCCCACCTCCTGAAGCGTCGACTGTAGCATGACTTTCCATAACCATGTTGATGGCGCTAAAATTGAAGAGCTTCAAATCACTTGTGGTTGTTAGCTGTGCACCTTTGCTGAGGTATACGTAATCTGAGTGAAATTGTACATCATTTGAAATGAATGTTAGTCTTGCATTTCTCTTTAATACCAGTGAACGAATAGTTTGTGTCGTAAACAATCCATATCTTCTAATCACAGCTTGTTGATGGATCTGTAGTATGGACCCAGATTTCAGAGTAATGTTTTCTGTTTTTATTTCTCCAAATTTGGCCAGGGTCATTACTTTTGATTCTGCGACGGAAAACTGACGCACATTAAGTAAACCTGTAATTATTACATTTGGACTGCCAGGTCCATTGAAAAGAGGTTTTCCTTTTATGCTCATAGTACCTTGATTTTGAACTTCGATGTCACATTTTATTTCAGTCATTGAGCCTTCCACAAGTTGTACATGTAACGAACCATTTGACGGAACCAGTATTTTTCCTGTTCCATCTGTAACTAGCTTCTCAACAAGCATTACTAGCTCTCCTGTTGAAAACAACGCGTTTGCTACCACACGTAGTTCGTTGAATGTATATTTAGGGACAAAAGGTGGTAAAATACTCGGAGCTTCCCCTCTATGTTTAACAATAAGTACATCATATATTGTGTCCTTAGCTGTGTTTCTCAAAAGTATTGTTCCTGAACTACCTGTTGTTTTACCAGAGCCACCTCTAACATCATAGCCTCCACGGAATACTGTTGCTGATTGTTTGGCATGTACCGCTATGCGACCACCACCTCCACCACCTCCTGAGCTCGATCCTTGTCCACCAATTGCTTGAAGGACTCCTTTTCCAAATATTGCGCTAGTTGTTACAAAGATACTACCACCACTTCCTCCGCCAGCAAGATATATACCAGTTCCACCATTAGCTTCTATAGTCCCATCAAGGCTAATTGTTTGTGATTCAATAACGAGTGCGCCGCCGCCTGCTCCTCTGTGACTTTTAGTTCCACCTCCAGCAGAACCGTAACTTTTTGGATGAGAAACATTCCCATACAGGTTATGAATATTAGCATCACCACCGCCTTGACCTCCATATGTACCCCCATTCATGGATATCGGGCTGTTGTGCATAAACTCTGAACTCATTGCTTGCAACTTTCCTCCTGAGTGAATTGTGAGCATTTTGGTTTCGAGAACACTAATGATACCTTTATGTTGAGGTGCTTGAAATTTCATAACTGCACCGTTATGGATTGCAAGTGATGTGTAAGTGTAATTACCAGCCTCAAAAGTACACGATTGTCCAGGAAGTAGAACATAATCGGTGTAGTCACATGCTATGTAATATGTCACATTGAATCGAGTTTCATATTTTATTTCATAACTAATCCATGTGAAAAGCGACGACACTCTGATCAGTGTACCATTACCGTTATCAACATCTTTCCATACGGATTTCTGCATTGTTCGTGAAATATTATGTTGCACAATGTAAGAAATGTTACTTTTGGTGTAGATATGTTTTCCTGTTCCACAAGGGTTAAAGAGTGTTTTTGAAGCCAGTGCAATTTCTTCGTATCCATGAGGACAATCGTTTCGGTTTAAAGGTTTTCCACTCGTAAAAGCAATAAGTTTTTCTGTACTTATGGGTATTTTAGATAAACCATCATAATTTGAACCATAATCAAACTCGACCGTTTTTACAATGAGTCTTACACGTCCGGGTGCTTTTGTTACCAAACTTCCCCTGTTTTTGACATGGACGTTTTCAAACGAACAATAGGAAATGCCACCTTGAGGTGACGTGCGATATCCAGTATGCCCAGGATAATCCAAAGACAGTTTGCCATTAGTGTTTACAACAAGTGTTCTCACACCCACAAGGCTCCCAGTTAAAGTCATTGAGATTCCATCATCAATTATCAGTCTTCCAGGTACTGACAAAGTGCCGCCAGATTTAACCTCTATATTGAATGGGGGAATTATCTCTGGAACATCTATGCCTGTTACACCTATATATACATCATGACCTTGCTGGATAACCATATTACCGGAGTTATCACCAGTGGCAAAACTAAACACTAGCGCCATAGGGCGACCAGGACTGCAAGATCGCATCGTCAGACAAGCTTTACCTTGGATGTTCAATTCATCAAAAATATAGTCAATTTGGCTTTTTTGACAAAGTAAGGTGGTATACAACAACTCATTATTTGTAGCTAAGTGTTTGTTGTCTACAGTTAATTTGGAAAATTTGCTTTTTCCAAGTGATTTCTGTTCGTAAAGAAGTCCCGAAGCACCGGGCCATGCGCCCTTCCCACCAGCCAGTAAGACAGTCATGAGTATTGTTGTACTCTTGTGGTATACAGCAACCATTCCTCCGCTCCCACCTCCACCAGAATAGTAGCCTCCAATTCCACCTCTTACATCAATAGAGCCAAGACCAGAAAGAGAACTAGCATATATCAACACACTTCCTCCTGCTCCTCCTCCACTTCCTCTAGTAGCCCCGTCTAAACCTCTGTAAAAAAAAAGATAAACAAATTTCGATATGACATCTAATAAATAGATGATATTATTATGTTACAAGCTTCAATAATATGTGTTGTCTATCAATAGTATGTAATTTCTAGTATATGTATATTTTACTCAACCATTTCAATACTATTGAGAAAGGTGGTTTGAACTGATAAAAATGAGTTACCTGGATGTTATCAAGCCATCAAGATGTAACGTTCCGCTTACTGATATGTTAACCTTCCCACCTCCACTGCCACCATTACAACTTGGTGTCTGCCAGTCAGCACGACCAGCTTCTCCGTATAATGTTGGAAGGTAAGCAAAATCGAAAGGTTCTGATCTTTTCCTTGATCCTTTATAGCCTGGGCCATGACCACCATAACCTGCATGGCTTCCTCCAGAACCAGCACTGTACACATCATATGATCTGCATCTAATTCCCTGACCATCAAGTTTGATAGTGCCTCCCTCTTTAACGACAACATCATGTGCAACTAAGGTCAGATTATTGACTTCTATAGTTCCACCGGTGTAGATAGCCATATTATCAGCACGTAAAACATACTCATTGGATGTATCAAGAAGCTGTAGATAAGCACCGTCCAGTAATGTCATAGAATCAAAATAAAATGCACGAGTTTCTACGAATCCTCTTGTTTTAGAACCGGAATTTTTTCCAAACTTTACAGAGCAGCTAGAAATCTTGATATCCCTGACGCCAAGAAGGTACCCATTTAAGGACAGTGAGTTCTTATGCAGCATCACATTTGCAGGAAGTTTTAGATAGCCATCTTCATATATTTTTAGGTTCATTGGTATGTAGTAATCTGTGCTTTCTATTTGAACTAGTTGACGTGGCCCGGTATGTAGAAATCCGTAAGCACCGCCTTCAAAGGTGCCAGTTATTTTCCCAAATGTGTGTAGACGAATGTTGCCACGATGTAGCTCCGGCTCTATTGCTAATTGAGAACCACCACCGAGAATTAATTCATCAACACTGAATCCTTCATAAATGACAGAATTAAATTTGAAGTCCTTCAACTCAACTCTCTTGGGATTTGAACTCATCGATGCAGAAGTAATCCAGGTTCTTGCAAAATCTGTGGAAAGTTTACTATAGCTATCTATCTCCATTGTTGTTGGTTTTCTTCCTTTATTTTCAATTTTCAAAATGTTGTGTTTCGTTATGGTATTTTCTTGATAGATTGTGCCAGCAGCACCTGCCTCTATGATTGAATCTCCTCCAAAAGCAGCCATCTTTCCTGTGTAATCTACATTTGTATAATAGATAGCAATTCGTCCACCACTACCACCTCCTCCTCCGATGGTACCACCATCTCCTCCATTAGCTTGAATTATTCCAGATCCTTCGAAACCATGACTTTCGATAAGTATGCTTCCTCCACTACCACCACCAGAAGAAGTGGATGCTCCACTGGCACCATCTGCCTCAATAAGTCCATCCAAAATCATTTCCTTAGTCTTGATATACAATACTCCTCCACCGGGAGTAACACCACCGCCACCTGTGCTTCCAAACATCATCGGCTGTTTAACGTTACCGTAAAAAGCACCTGTGTTATTCTGTTTTTTTCCTCGTCCACCACGCCCTCCATGGCCTGCACCTGAAGAACCAGCTGCTTGATAAGTTCCTTTGCCGATACCAGAACCATTTTTGAAACCCTAGAAAAGACACAAAATGTATTTGAAAAACGGGAAATGACACAAAAGAACTTGAAGCAATCACGTTTTACACAAAAATTAAAAATGTATATAAAATAAAAAAAAATGATAGAACATTTTTATCATTCCGGTCATACCTTGTATTTTAAGTCTATCAGACCTGACTGATCAACAACAACCGATGGTGCATCAACCGTTAATCGATCTGCAAGCAACCTTCCACCACTACGTACCCAAAGGGATGTGCAAATAATTAAAAGTCCGTTGACATCACTTTGAATCTCTATTTCACCACCGCCTTGGATTTCAATTGCTCCAAATCGAATCACCCGCGATTTTGTGCCATCAGGGGCAGTAAGCTCTCTGAAATAGTTTGAAAAAAAAAATACGAATAACTTATAATATATAATCTTTACATATAGTTATTCACATATTTTTAAAGTATATCCTAGTAAACCATGATTTGCTATGAGTAGTATAGGTTTTATAAACAATACTCACATTTGAGGTTTGCAAATCAAACAGATACGTTGTGTATATTTTTAAAAAAAAGCGTTCTTAAAAATCTTACAAGTTGGAACAAGTTTGAACAAGTTTGAACATAATTGCTAGCTCGCTACAGGGGCTTGAGCGTGTGACGAAATTGATATCTTTCAACAAAGTGGCATATCTAAGCATATTCAAAAGTAATTCACAGCGCATTTGCATCATTTTTTTTTTTAGTATCTCATAAAATTCTAATGATCGAAAGCAATATTACTGAACAAGGGTAAATATCAATTACCTCAAGATAAGTTTTCCATTATTTCCCACAGTGATATTGTGTGCACCACTGACGCTTCCTGATATGATCATTTTTATTCCATCAATAAAAAGATTCTGGGGAAGGCTAACATCAGCTCTGCTATACGCGTTGACACCCCACAAAAGTTCTGGCTGGTTGTTTTCGTCCAAACTCATTTCCAACTTTTGATTTTCAAACACGTGTAAGATTCCTGACCTATCTCCATTTATTCCTCCTACATCCCATTTAATAGGAGCCTTTGGAGGACTTGTAAGAACCGCCAACTGTGACATTCCTCGAATTTTAACATCAGTATATGTAATCAAACTCGTTCCAACTTGAGGAGTGATCCATGTTCTACCGCCATCGGTTTTTAAATCAGTAATATCATCACTAAAAGGCTTGCATATATTATTAATATTATTTACAATGAGATAAGTTGTATTTTGACTTTGATCATGTTTGTATATTGTACCAGCTCCGCCTACTGCAGTGTTACTTGATCCACCATACGCTACCAATGAGCCACTGAAAGAATTGTTCGTAAAAGTAACTGATATTCGTCCACCGCCACCGCCACCGCCACCTCCGTTACCGGCTAAGTACTTTCCATTTCCTCCAGAAGAAGTTATATCGCCATTTCCAGCAAAATGTTCAGAAATTAACCAGATACTTCCACCACTTGCTCCTCCACTAACTGACGCTTTGCTTGGTTCACCGTTTGCTGTTATAGTTCCATCCACGGTAAGGCTGGATGACGATCTCATTTGGATGGTACCACCACCACTAGATGAGAGGCTTCCACTTCCAAATATCTGGGGTTGTTCTACAGAACCATATCCCTGACCAGGTATTGAGGATTTAGTACCGATTCCACCTCTTCCTCCATGACTTGCGCCTGCAGAATCTGAAAGACACCCACGACAATTAGTTAATATTATAGCAGATACATGAGAAAAATAACATATGCCTTTTGCGGGAATTGCCATCTCGCTTTATATTCCATCACTTTTGAAAATGGTTAATAGAAAAGAAAAGCAAAAATTTTGCTGAAAACTGTTTAAAAAGTTTAATTTTTAATAAGTGTAAAGCTCTGAACGTTTGAAAAACAAACTACAGAAGGCGCTACAAGAATCCGTAAGAAGGCTCACTAAGGCACGAGCTGTGCAGCCAACCATAACAGCACGCTGTAAGCAAACGTACGTGAAGAAACAACAAACTATGGCGAGCGAGGACATATGCATTCGTACTCATTTTTATTTGACTGCCTTAATACCCTTCAATACACATGAAACTTAGGGAGATTATTTATTAAAGGTACATCTTTTAATGACGTAATTTAAAAT
Source organism: Metridium farcimen (assembly GCA_032270665.1). NCBI lineage: Eukaryota > Metazoa > Cnidaria > Anthozoa > Actiniaria > Metridiidae > Metridium > Metridium farcimen. The sequence continues at coordinate 11,344 of JAUPMH010203953.1, forward strand.
GGCCAGGAATAACGGTCATTTGATCCTGCAGTAACGCAGCGGTTTCCACCATGAGAGTATCAAAATGGCGATATGTTGTTATAAAGAAATGGCCTGAAGCTATTAAAGA
>JAUPMH010204287.1:0-11442 GCA_032270665.1 Metridium farcimen
TTGAGCATGCGCATATCTGACGACCCAGATTCTGGGTCTTCCGGTTTGTGTCCGACCAGAGCCTTTGATCAGTGAAGGGTCTGGGTAAGAGAATGCAACTGACTCTTCCCATAAGACATTGCAGCAATTGGCTATATTTTTACTATAGCACAGGATAAAATAGATAGAAGATAGAGATAAAATAGTATTTGGGTTTTAGACTCAGATAAATAATCCTTCAGGTTTCATCACAGCTATCATCAACAATAACATAAGATTCTTTGGGACATACATGATACTACATGATCTAACAACACATTACCACTACACTAAGTAACTATAAGTATTATTACCATTGATTATGATCTAACAATACTTACCACTACTACTCAAATCTTCTTCTTCAGATTCAAAGAAAGGCTCGCAGTCATCAGTGAATCCATCCAGTGCAAACATCGGGTCAGAATCAGGTGCATTCCGTACATTTATCTTATGGGTATGTGTTTTTTTCCTCTGAGTGACGGGAGATCTACTTGTAGATGGTGATCCTACAGTAAATCTAGCTGTAGGCTTGACAATGTCTTTCAAAGGGTTTTTATTATGAGATGGTCTCTCTTTATGTTCAGATACATGTAATGATTTAAAGTCTAAACTGGACAACATGTCAGTTGTTTCTTCCATTGCTTCATGTATGGAACTTTCCATCGAAGTCGCGTCGGCATCAGAAAGTACTCTATAGAAAAGACAACATCACAGGTTTAATACTTATCACTGTAGCTCAATAACTATACATGATCATCATTTGAATAGCTAAAAAGTACAGCAATGTTGTTATATAGAATAATAGTCCTTTTCACAGTTCCACTCAGTGACCACGAATAGTAGTTTCAAGTTGAGGTTCAAGTTGATGCACATAGCAAAACTATAATTTATCATGCACAGCAACGCAAACCTATTTGTGGTCACTGAGGCAAAACTGTGAAAAGGACTATTCACATCTGTGCACTGCTGGTATAGGAAGCTTAACTTTATTTTCTAGACCAGTAATTATGCTGTAAAGGTCATAAAAGTAAAATACTGGCTTAGCAAATAAATATCACATGACCAGACATTCACAATATATCAGATAAAATACATACTCTGTTTTTATCTGAGATAATATCATTACAAAATGACAATAAGCACCTGCAGATAGTAGTCTTGTCCTGGAAAGCCTTTGCCTTCAACGAAGCAAACAATTCCTTCTGCTGCGCAGCATATTCCTTTATTCTCTTCTCCATTGCTGATTCCTCAAAGTTTAAGTATTTCTTCACTAAATCTTGTACATTATTCATTGAGTGAAGAAGCTGGTCACAGTTTACTAATACTGCATTCCCTGCAATAAAACAAGAAATGGTGGTAAAACACAAATTAACTTTACCTTTTTTCTATTTATTTATTTATTTATTTTTTCTATTTAATATTTATTTATATATATCTATTTGTTCATTAATTATCTCCTCCTTCAAAGTAATTAAAACATTTTCAATAATATATCAAGCTAACTGTCAAGTCTAGCCTCTGGCTAATACAGTTAGCTACATGTACTACTATTGCATCTGTTTCAATTAATATTGTTAAATAAATTTGTAAAAATATGTAGTAAATAAAGATGAATTGAATTGAATTAAAATATTGTACAGTTTTCTACATTTAATTCCTTATTTGACACCCAATAAAAAAGACCCTGGATGAGTACATTATACAAAAACAATCTATATTCTACTTGTCTTTATTCAAAAAGGTTCTTGACTATTGAATATTGTTATACTAGAATCTTATAAAAGTCAACAAACCTTGATCTTTTTGCTGCTGTTGTTGTCGGTTCTTTAGAAGGATCTTAAATGCAGGAGAGAAGTCACCAGAAGCCATGAGGTCCTTGATTGCATCAGGGTCACTCTGTAGAATAGATTATATAGCATATTAACCACAATAGGCTAGTTTTATACATTATAATATTAAAGTATCTATGGCCTGCCATTTCATGTTACCTATTGTATAGAACACATTACTGATCTGCTGTCACTTGGCCTGGCATTTAATGTATCTATTGTATATGGCATTTTAACCACAATAGTATTATGTTACATATTATTGATTGTACATGGTGTTTAACAATGCTGGCAACAAAAAACAAGAGGAAGTCTACAGATAAAGAGATTGGCTTGAGAGATGTTTGGATATAACACAATATTATTACAACATACCACAGTCATAATTTCACACTTTTTATATTTTATTTTTAGAAGTCTATTTAGATATATATGTTGGTCTATTTTCTAATAACTTAGAGAAGACAACTTTCACCCAGGTTATCAAAACAACAGTCTTACTCAAGAGGATCACAATAGTCATCACTGTAACCTATTTCAAGGTCTTTTGTACCACCTGATGTTTACTCATATCATACGATGTAACATGCCATATCACATGATACACCACACCAACCAGTATTACATAGTATGGTATTGACCTTATATCAGCGATATAATTTATGATATTTACCTCTAGTTTAGTATTGACTAGTACTCTATCATAACCTTTTATAGAATGCAGGGCATATATATCAGTACTGCAGTTAATGCATTTATAGATGTCCCAATCCTCGACATGGGATGCACTGACCAACGTCTGTACTTCCTGCATACAGAATAAAACAATCATTAAAAAAGAGATTATATATATATATATATTTATAACACAAAATATTATCAAAACAGATAATAATTATATATATATATATAATACAATTAAACAATAAATTACAGTAATCCGTACCCTGCAAGCTAAAGGAAATTGGGCAATTACGAAACATTTACTAGATATCATGCATTATGATGCAAAATAAAATCAATTTAGCGACGAAGTTAGAGATAGAAATTTTATGAAATCATACCAGCTGAAATAATGATCGCTCAGACTGTTTGACAACTAGCTGTAAATTTATTTATTCGTTAGGTTAAAGTTCGTAATGAGATCGTTCAAGGTTTAGCTGTTAACATGTTATGAAGCACGTAGATCGTTTTATGACCTCAATTTACTGTATTCTAAAGCATCAGAGAATACAATACGAGATTTGTATATTTGTCTGACGCAATGATGCAAGCCAATTGATCTATTTCCATACAAAGGACGCCTTAGAAACTGAATAGCAACCGATACAAAACTCTAACCGTAATTAGGTAAAAACAACAACAACATTAAGGTTTTGGTGATCTTGGCAATTCAATAATATAGAAATCGCGCTATGTATTTCGCAGATCTGTTCAGTTTTCCACGTCGATCGATTTAGATGTAGCTATCAAGTCATCAATTACATATTCACAACAAAACAATTGAAATATATGGATTGAAGCCTTGAAAAAGATCTTAAAATATCTCAAAATGCTGCTTATATGATCAGAAATATCATTTACCTTGGTAATTCCTCCGACCGATAACTTGATCTCTAAAACTTTCCCTGCAAAGAATGGCGAACTACTTGCAGGTTTAGACAAAAATGTCTTGCCCTCTGCTTCTCTTTCGCTGCCTTTTTGAGCATGTATCGTTACATTTAGGCATGGACACCTTAGCTTGTACATTGTTCTACCGATATATCGAGTGAAAATACATACAACACCGTAAATCGGAGCAAAAATAACGCAGGATTGCGAAGATTGCAATGTATTTCTCAGACGAAATGTTGGAAACGTCTTATGACAAGTGGTCTCGTGACTATAATAATGTCGCATTATCATTGACCAATCACAAGCGAGACCTATATATAACTGACCAATCACAACGAATATTTTCTTCTACCAACCAATCACATTTGAGTAGATTCCCGGGAAGGTCACGAGTAATATCACTTGAGAAAATTTTTAATTCGACAAAAAATAAAATAAAATATAAATAAAATATTCAATAAAACATCAAATAAAAACAAATATTATTTCAAAACGGTAAAAATACATGACTTGATTGTGTAAATACCACAATATCTCAAAAGTTTGCGAGAGAAAATAGTGGTTTCATTTGATCAATCAATTATTTTGTCCCATAATCATCTTTTTAAAAGAAATTCCTCATGTAAAAATTAAGATAACATTAGAAAATAACTTTTGCCAATATTTGCTGTCATTCCAATAATCATAATGTTTATATGATTTATAATATCATATATAAAACTGAATATGGCCGACCGTGAGGGGATTGTGGGGTTAGCAAAACGGGTAAGTTTTTACCCACTATTTCTGCGGTTATTTCATTACGTAATGCTGAATCGCGCTAAAACAGAAAAATACGCAGAAATCCTTTTTATGAGCCATGTAAAACGCGTAATTATTTGGAAATTTCAATTTGACTCTTAGGGGGTTTGCGCCATTTTGCGTCACTGATTCCACGAAGTTTTGTCGGAAAGTGTTCGGGTTTTGTCGGATATCAATCGGATCATCACCGTTGTCGTTGTGACCTGAAGGAGTCGAAGGAGCCAAAAAAAGTATATGAGAATATGGTGACTTTGAAGCTTAAATGTTTCAGGTAAAAATAGCAAATTCTAGTAAAAAACTTGCACATTAAGTGTGTAACATTACAAGGAAATAGTAAATTGTATTATAAACGTGAAACCTGACGCGAAAAGTACGCAAATTGCAAAATAACAACTCATCTTTTGGGCAGCCTTGATATATAACTTCGTAAATATAGCTTCCTGCATATATCGTGCGGTAATTAAAGGCAAATAAGACTTCATCGATATCGATTAGCTGTTTGATTTTAATATTAAATTATTTAAAGGATTTTTTCTCCGCGATTTTTGGCACTACAGCTGCTATTATTAAATAACAATATAAACTCGTTGATATGCAGTTTACTGTTTGTGTAATTGGTTGGTTGATGGTAGCATGACGCATTGGTAGACTGATATCGATTGAGTAATTGATTGATTGACAGATCCATTGATTGACTTGAAAATAAATCGATTGACTGACTGACTTTATGGCCGATGCTCAAATGTTGATTGTTTGATTAAATGGTTGATTGACTGATTGGTTGATTGATCGACTTTATGACTGAGCTATTTATTAATTGATTGATCGATTGGTTGATCGATTGGTTGATTGATTGGTTGATTGATCGGTTGATTGATCGGTTGATTGATTGGTTGATTGATCGGTTGATTGATTGGTTGATTGATTTGATTGGTTGGTTGGTTGATTTGATTGATCAGTTGATTGATTGGTTGGTCGATTGGTTGATTGATTGATTGAATGGTTGATTGACTGATTGATTAAATGGTTGATTGATCAACTTTATGACTGATCTATTTATTAATTGATTGATCGATTGGTTGATTGATTGTTGATTGATTGGTTGGTTGATTGATTGGTTGATTGATTATTGTTTGATTGATTGATTGATTGATTGATCAGTTGATTGATTGATTAATTGGCATACTGACTAAATGTTTTGTTGTTCTTGTTATAGATATCAATGTCTGTGACAATAAATAATGGATGGGACATTGATGCAGGTTAACCTATGTCCGTCAAGTAACAATGGAAAGGCATCCTGTTCTGTGCTGACTGAAACTGACCGTCCACCATCAGAAATTGAAGCTGTTGTCAGGCTGGACCAGACCATAACATTGATATGTCCTTTAGATGGACAAGTAGCACTCATAACCAATCCATCTACACTACAACCCGCAGCAGAATATGATGATACAACATGCCCTCCTTTAAAAAGAAAATGTTGTGAATTGAAAAACCACAACTTTGAAATTGAAACCAACAACTACAGAAAAAACAAACTGTGGTTACAAGAGAACATGAAAAAAGCCATTAATGCCGTCAGGAATGGTATGTTTATAAGAACAGCATCCAAGCAGTTTTCTGTACCAAGAACAACATTAAAGTATAAACTATCTAGCAACGGCTATATTATAGACAACACGGAAGACGAAGAAACTCCACCATCTTACAACAAGTTGGATTGCAATGGCTATAGAATAGACAACATAGAAGACATAGAAACACCACCATCTTACAACACACAGGATTGTGATGCAACAAATATTAACAAGAAAGATGACATCAATGACAGTGGTAATGTGGTACAATCCGTCAAACATGATATACCATTGACATCAGTGCAGCATAAGAATGTCATGCTTGATAGTGACCAAACTATTACTGTGAATATCACACACAACAAGGACAGCCTGACTAGTTATTCCAGCCAAGGGATTACAAAAGAAAAGAAAAAAATCAAACTTTGGTCAGAAGAGTCAATATGTAGGGCTATAGAGGCAGTTAACAAGGGATCAAAGATCGGCGAGACAGCTATATTGTATGGCATTCCTCTCTCTACTCTTCATAGTAGGTTATTAGCTAGTAGAGAGAGATGTAGTAATACAATAACAACTACAGAAACTAATATATACCCCAAGGCATATACACGAATCCTGCCAGCACCACCTAAACACCAACCAAACAGTACTGCAATAAGCACCACGCTATACATTGCTACAAATACATCATTGAACAAGGACAACCTGAATCCCAGTGAAGGTAAAGAAAAGAAAAAATGTAAACTTTGGTCAGAAGAGACAATGGCTGAGGCTGTAGAGGCAGTTAACAAAGGATCCAAGATCAAAGATGCAGCTACACTGTATGGCATTCCTCTTTCTACTCTTGGTAATAGGTTATTAGCAAGTAAACGGAAAGCTAACCCGGACATTGGTAATAACAAGACCTCTAGCAGTGCATTTACAGCCGCACAAGTTGAATTATTCGCCAAGGCATATCCACGAATCCTGCCAGCCCCACCTAAACAGCAACCAATGAGTATTACAACAACTGCTGCACAATGTACTAGCCAAGTACCTGGCAGCCAAGCAGCTCCACCAACTAGAAGCATTCCATCTGAAGTATTCACAGTGAAAAGAAGTGTTCCTGTTTTGATCAAGACTAATAAAACGACCAAACAAATACCTGCTAGTAAAAGACCAAAGGGACCATTCAAACAGTGGTCTGAAGAATCAATGCAGAAGGCTTTAAAAGCTATAATAGAAGAAGGTTTATCTATTTATGCTGCTGCTAGGAAATACAATGTTCCAAAGTCAACTCTAGATGCAAGGAAGAAAAGAGTAGATTATAACAATAACTACAGTAGCATTACAGATATCATTATCGACCCAGAAGATGAATATCCCTTAGTTTGTTATGTCAATGTATGTGCAAGGTTTGGTATCACCAACATCAAGAATGTCGTCCTGCTTCTCGCTGCAGAGAGAGCTGAACATAGAGGACGATGGGATATCAAACAACAAGGTCTAGTACCAGATGCATGGTGGGAAAGTTTCTGTGACAGGCGTGCTAGACTAATCAAGAATGTTGACATTACCCATCATCCTCCTGGACTGACCAAGGCCAGGATTAGTTTATTCTTTGATAAACTACTAGCTGTGATAAACAGCAGTCAATACCACAAATTGCCGCTAACTTGCCTTGATAAAAGGATATTTACTGTACAGGAATTTAGATTTAAAGTGGACGCAGTCAGAGGATGGGTATTCGATGAGAGCGTTGCTACACCCATCACCACTAAAAATAGTAGCAGAAGTGTGTCTGCAATTGCTGCCTGCAACACCACTGACAACAGCAACAACACTGACAGCAGCAACAACAACAGCAAAGACAGCGACAACAGCAAAGACAGCGACAACAGCAAAGACAGCGACAACAGCAATGACACCAACAACAGCAACGACAACGACAACAGTGATTCTAGTAACAATACCAACAGTGACAAAGTATCAACCATGTGTTGTGTTAATGCATCTGGTGCCAGTCTCTCTCCAATGTTTGTATACCATACGTCAGACAGTGAGTGTACAATAAATCAATCAGGTCCTCACCAAGCTATTGTACACGATATCAATGACAAGTCAAGCAATAGTGACTATTACTACAAATGGTTCACTGAGGTATTCATCAAACATGCGCTACAGATTCGACCATTGATTCTTCTACTCGACCCTGAAACGTCATTCATTACACCAGACCTCATCGCACTAGCCAACAAACATAAGATTATTCTACTGTGTCTACCACCATTATCAGCGCACTTAACCCAGCCACTGAACACTGCTGTACGGCCTGCCTTGCAGCAAGGGCTCAACGAGGGCTCATCTAAGATAAAAGACTTTCCTCGTTGCTTTAAAGAAGCATGGATGTCTACAGTAACCCTGGCAACCATCAAGTCTGGCTTTTTTATGTCTGGAATTTATCCTCCGAACAGAAATAAATTTGACCAGCATGATATACCTGCAATGTAGTAAATACCCTTGTTACATTGAAAGGAACTTCCCCGGGACATTTACAGGACAGGTATCAGGGCTCGAAATAGCTGCCTGCCAATGGCCAAATGCCAGGCAAAATTTATGGTTTGGCAGGCAAAGATAGTTATGAACTGCCAAATGGATAAAAATATTGCAGTCATAATTGACTGGACAACATCTTCACAGTGTATTTATCTGGAAGTGGCATGCCAAATGTTTTTTCCTATTTCGAGCCCTGGGTACAAGTCTTGTTTCTACTGTTATTGATATTTTTATAACTATTACTACATTATCTAGGCTGGATAGATATGCTGTTTAAAATGATAATATATACAACTGCTTTAAAGAGTTCTTGTTTGTATTTTTGATATTTCTATAATAATAAAACGTTATTTACCGTTCAATTCCATTGTATTCCAAGGTCTGAGTGGGTCCTTTACCTGGTGGGTCTATTACCTGGTGGGTCCTTTACCTGGTGGGTCCATTACCTGGTGGGTCCTTAACCTGGTGGGTCCTTTACCTGGTGGGTCCATTACCTGACGGGTCTATTACCTGGAAGGTCCTTTACCTGGGTGGTCCTTCACTAGGGTTTGTAAATAACGATATCATATAAACTGTCAGTGTTTCCGATATTAGACAAAAACTGTCGTAAATAGCCTCCTGCGCAGCCACTGTGAGGTGCTACCGGTCCCCATCATTTCCCCACTAGCTATTACATCGGCTGAACAGGAGGCTATGTCGTTAAGTGATTCTAGCAAAAAGACATACAATTTTTAGTAGCTGACCTGATAGCTGAGTCAAGTTTTTCTTTTGATACATTAGTCTTGGTCAACATGAAGGAAATAGATGTTTTTGTCTTTCTTTTTCCCTATCTAAAATTATAGAAACGGGTTCCCTGTGTAGGGTAAAAGAGGAAGGCTGGGTAACAATAAAATAAATCTAAACAACCTAGCTAAAACAGATAATGAACGTTTTTAATAGTTCCATAGACCAAATCCATTATATCTACTTTAAATGATTGGGTTCCCTGTGGTACTAGTTTTCGTAACTCTTTCGGTAGTTTTGGGTTCCCTGTGCTAATCGGTAACCATTCTCTTCTCGTGGTTATCTGTTTTCGCAGGTAAATCTGGTTTGTTTTTGACTTATTGTCATGTCGTTCACACATACAGGATACTCGTTTGATTACCCAAAGGTAAGTCGGGACTTGATCGAATAAAATATCGTTCAGTATGTACCTTGATCCACGTGAAATTGGACCGTTCCGATCCGGGGTTCCGATATATAAAACAAAAACTCACTAATACTCGTCCAAATAGCAGTCAAACAACTAATTCAAGATACTATGTTATGTGTATGAAGTCATTTTGTATTCTCTTAGACTAAGTAATGTAATATTAAACTATTTCTGTCGTACTTACGTAATGTTGGACCGGGCTTCCTGTGGCGATAACATTTGGAATCAAAGCTTTACAAAAAAGATTATTTATTGGTTAATAAGGATACCTTTTTGTTAAGACACACATTTGGATTTTATACTGTCGTTATTATATCGATTATAACAATTATTCTATTGATAAATGATATAAATTGTGTTGTGATGGTTGGGATCCCTGTGTTGGAATGGCTTGCCTTATAAATAGTGTGTGATTATAAACCCACATTTCTTACTTGATTAATGTTTGTATTACATAACAGGACCACCCAAGAAATCTCATCCCAGATCTATGTCGTCAGTTTTATGACTTGGGCTGGGTGACTGGTACTGGCGGCGGTATTACAGTTAAATATGGGTAAACTAGACGCTTTAATATGTAACTTCTATCAGTATAGTCTGTTGTTATTGAATAACTATTTTTGTATTGATTCCAGGAAGGAGATATATATTGCACCATCGGGAGTACAGAAAGAGCGCATCCTGGTAAACTACAACACAACACAACACAACACAACACAACACAACACAACACAACACAACACAACACAACACAACACAACACAACACAACATATATATAACATTGTATTTATATAACATTCTATTTGATGGAGATGTTGCTGTTGTTTGTTCCAGCCAGAGGACTTGTTTGTGTGTGATATTAGAGGAGATGATATAGATTTCCCACCACCAGCGTAAGTCTACACAAAACTTAATTGACCACTAATATCTAGTATCAACTTTGTCATAGTATAACATATATGCTACCTATACATATATAATCTTTATTTAAATTAAGATTGCAGGTGTAGTGATATACATTTAGTGGCTATATACTATGTACCCCGGGGGGTACTTTTTAGGGTTGAAAATATTTCCTGTGTGTTTCTACCTTTTAGGGTCCTTTTAGGGTCCTTTTAGGGTCCTTTTAGGGTCCTTTTAGGGTCCTTTTAGGGTCCTTTTAGGGTCCTGGCTTATATGTAACATAAATCCATACCTTTAAGGGTCATTTTTACCCTGCTTTGTTGCTAAAAGTAAGCTTGGCTGGCAAGAACATCGTACTCCGTACCTTTTAGGGGTTGAAATCAGCAAGGTTTTAACAGTTATTTTAATCTGTGTGTACCTTTTAGGGGTTGTTTTAAAAACCTCTGCCGATCACCCCTACCACTTGGACAAAGGTAGTAACTCCCCCCCCCCCCCTCCCCCCCGGGTCTCTACACAAGCCTTGCTTGCATTAATTTCATTTCCACTTATATCTATCAAATTATTTTTCAGTAAAAAACTAAAGAAAAGCCAGTGTACACCTCTCTTTATGAGTGCCTATACAATGAGAGGTGAGCACTGATTGGTTGGCTGTAGGGGGACAATAAATCTATAATATAGTACAAATACATTAGATGAGATTATTTTAAGATGATATATGTGCTGTCAGGTGCCGGTGCAGTCATCCATACTCACTCTAAACATGCTGTCATGGCAACATTACTTTGTGGGGATGAGTTCCGTATAACACACCAAGAAATGATTAAAGGGATCAAGAAATGTCAATCTAAAGTATATCACAAGTAAGAAAGGAATTAGGACTGCTAGGTGTAATGATGATGATGATGGTGGTGATGATAAATATAATGATGATGATGGTGGTGATGATAAATATAATGATGATGATG
>JAUPMH010204509.1:0-11440 GCA_032270665.1 Metridium farcimen
AGCCAGCTGGCATGCGCACGGAATTTATTTGATAGAAATGCAAAGATTTGAGTGGCAATTTTGGCTTGCACGAAATTCTTTTTTGCCCTTCGGGCCGTGCAGTAAATTTATTTTCAAAATCACCCACCCACCCCCTCTAAAGTTAAATGGTCGGCCCCTATTAAGTGACATGGTTCAGATCGGCCAGATCACTCTGTTGAAGCCGTTGTTGATATTTGATAAATGATTTGAAATTTACAACAGAAAGTAACTTTGAAGCAGTTTACATGTAAAGAAGGCAACAATGTTTAATATCAATTAAATTTGGCTTGCCTAAATAGTTATATAATCTCTGGCTCAGGCGTATCTTGGAGTATTTGAGTCGTAATTTATTACACCCGGAATTTCAGGGTATTTTGCGGTCATGTGACCTGCCGATGCCAGGGCCATTTCCCGCCCCACCCAAAAGCGAAGGGAGAGGGCCCTGGGAACGAGGTTGAAAACTCGGCAGTAAAAGTATCTGCATGGTGTACTCCATGGCGCACCTTTTAGGGTTCTAGCTCAAAAATAAGTTACGTAACATGCTTTGTTGCTAAAAGTAAACTTTTCTGGCAAGAACATGACTCAGTCGTACCTTTTAGGGGTTGAAATCAACAATACTTTAATAGTTATTTTAATCTGTGCCTACCTTTTAGGGTTGTTTTCAAAACCTCCGCCGATCACCCTTACCACTTGGACAAAAGGAGCTAGTACACTCGGGGTGTACTTATCCCATCTCTTAGGGGAAAACATCAAATGATTTCTAGACAAAAGCTTAGGTTCAAAGTCTGACCAGGTCACAAGTCAATAGTAATTCAATTTTCAAAGGTCAATATGATATATACATTTGATCACATGCCTCTCACTGCCATGCTCCAGCTAAGTTTTTCAGATTTTTCTCCCTAATCAAATTCAAATGCAGGTGAAGAGGGTCCTGAAGGGGTAAAATGGGAGCTGGGATTGGCCTTAATTTTAACTGGGAAAATGGGATTGGATGTACTGGGCATGGGATTTACAAATAAAAGAACAATAGAAAATGGGAATGGGATTGAAAACTTGAGCAAAACTGATGGGATTGTGTGACTTGGTCCAAATATAAACTGGAAAATGGGATTCGGTTTAAGTTATTTGACAGTATATTCTTATATAAATGATCTCCCTAAGAATATACTGTCAAAGATAAGATTATTTGCAGATGACACTATTGCTTACCTAACTATAAAAGCTGACCTAGATACCGATGTTCTCCAAAGTGACCTTAACAAACTTGCTGAATGGGCGAAATTATGGGATATGGAATTTAATGCGGAAAAATGTGAAGTCAACACGCAAGACTACATCTTACATGGTCATACCTTACGTACCGTAGATAGCTCAAAGTACCTAGGTGTTACTATCTCTTCTAACCTAAGTTGGAACACTCATATCAACAACATCACCAAGAAAGCAAACAATACTCTCGCCTTTCTTAGACACAATCTACAAGTCAACTCACAACAGATAAAGAGCCAAGCCTATTTTGGCCTAGTTAGACCATTACTTGAGTACTCGGCCACAGGATCCCTACACAAAGGCAAATATAAATAAAATCGAAATGGTACAACGACGCGCAGCACGCTACGTGTGTAGAGACTACCGCAGAACATCTAGCGTTACAGATATGCTACAACGACTTGGATGGAAATCACTCGAACACAGAAGATTCTTCGACTTGTCACGATGTATAAACTACTCAAGGGCCTTGTTACGAATGAGGGTTTTCCTACACTGGTAACAATGCAGCGAAGAAGCAGACACACGAATACTCTAGCTTTAAAAATACCACCTTCAAGAACAGACTATCACCTCTCATCTTATTTTCCTCGCACTATAAGAGAATGGAACACTATACCAGAGGACATTGTTCAAAAAAACAGTGTAAATGCATTTAAGAAAGCAATAGAGAACACTGTTTGACATTTTATTATTATTATTGTCTTTTTTATTATTTAATGTTTTGTTTTGTTTTTTAAGACCCCCCGTAAGGATTTTCTTATAGAAAGAGATGGGGTAACACGGGAGAAGAGTCATCTTACTCTAGATCTCTGAATATGAAATAAAATCTCACAAACTAATGTGTGATGTATCTTCTCTAAATGCCACCAAATTTAGAATTATAAACCATTTTGATTTGAGCTAATTTAAACAAAGGTATCAAAAGTCCTAATTTACATACTTAGGTATGTAAATTAGGACTTTTGATACCTTTGTTTAAATTATCTCAAATCAAAATACATAAAGGTTTATGTCTGAGCATGGGTATTAGTACAGTGAACACCAACATAAAAGAACGTGATTTTAAGGTTCAGGCCAATGTGTTTCTTATCTATATTGGGTGCTTAGTAAGTGCACATAAACCGCTGAATAAAATACACAATTTTATTTAGGAACCATACACGTTTTGAGCTTCAACAGGCCAAAACCCTCGAATTTTGCACGGGACTCTTTACTTTTGTTATGCTGAGTTGCAAGAACCTAATAAAATCTATGTTATATCAAATTTTTTTAAAAAGTTTATTTTTCTAACATACAAAAAAAAATTGATTTTCGTATTATTTTTTGTCCACATTCATGTGAGTTTTGAAAGCACTGAAAGGACGAAATATGTCAGATGAAGGTATTTCTTGGTCTTTTATTCAAAACCATCCATGTTGTATTTGAGAATGATTCATTACCCCGGCATTTGTGCTTGATATAGTATGAAAAACACTATTTTCTTACGAGTTGTGATTTTTTTCATATCGCTTTAGTTTTCGCAAGTTTTTCTTCAAAATCTCATGTGTAGGCATCCATTAAATGCTGATTATCTCGAAAACAAGCTCAGGACATCTCAATTTTCTTTTCATATTTGGAATCGGCATTAAATTTCACATTTAAAAATCTTAGTTTAAAGAAAAGTTTAACATTATTTCCAAAAGTAGCCAGTCACCTTAACAAAATGAAGTCAAATTTACTCTAGCAACTCCAATCCCTTCTGCAAAATACTGTGTTTGTTATGGTCCAGTAGAATAAAAATAGATCAACTCCAGTTTTTTAACATCTTTCATTTGTCTGGCTAAATTGGTTCTTATATACATGGTACTTTATTGACCAAATTTCTGCTTGAAGGTTCCTATCCAGTTGTTCTTTTATGCTGGTGTTTACTGTGTTCTGTACTCACCGTTCTTAAAGATGTAAGGTATGTGCAAAATGCCGGTCGCTTGAGGTTTACAGCGAAACCCAACCAGGGAAAAGGGGGGCTCAAAACAAAAACAACTTACAGAGTGCAAGGAAGGCCAATCTATATCATTACCCAAAGAGGAACTTTTATAGTGACTGGGTACAGAATGTGGCGTCTACATGTTTATATACTCATGCAGCAGAAGACTGCATTATACGTTTCAACCTCTTATGAGTTTTTGTTCAAACTGAATGGTCTTTCTGTGGTATAAACACTCAAAGCTTACACAAATGATTTTTTGTAATATTTTATTGAAGAAAACAAAAGCTGAAAATGAATGGTTAAACATGAAGAACATAAAACTTTGTTGTATTCCAAACTAGTGTAGCCATTCATCAGATTTATTAATGCATTATCTACTGCAAGTAATAAATAAGTTGAATGACCAACTTCCACCATCATGCAACTTCCTCCAACAATTTTCATGTTTCATCCATACCACCTTAAGAGAAATCCCTCCAGAATGTTCCCGTCAAACTTGACACATAAGAAGCAAGAAAGATTCCTATAATTCCTCCATGGCGAAGTGCCAATGCTTTCCAACTTGTTAAATCCCAAAAAGAAATCCTATGCAATCCATGATCACAGAATAATCCTGATCCTTTCCAATGATCATGTTATCTACACAAGACAGATGAAGTTGTCAACATTGGATCAACATCATTACCTTATTCTAATGAAAAGAGATATACTAGGGAATGTTTTGCATAGTTAGTCAAATTAGCTCATGCATTCCTATCTAGGTTAAAAGATTGAATTTGTTTATCAAAATTTGATTTCTAACTTGTTTTGAAATTTGCATAAATTCAAAAAATCACTTTTTTTTTTGAATAACAAAAACTTGCTAAATCTAGTGTAGTTAGAGAAATATTGTTATTAATACAAGCATTTTAATATATTGGTATAATCTGACAGTTATTGACCATAGATGGTGATTTCAGGACCATTATTGGTTGACGGTTGAACTCTGGATTTTTTTAAAAGTTTTGATATATTTTATGCAAATTTCAAAACAAATGCAAATTTGCAGAAATATAGCAGTTCTTCTAACAATGATAGGGACACATCAGCTGGTTTGACTGTAAAGGGCTAATGAAAAGATATATTTTTACTTGTAATGTTACAGCTCTATTTAAAATCTAAATATTTAGGGCCAATAATTCCCACCCAAAGGCTCATTACTATCAAACTTTGCATACTAAGACAAAAGGACACATAGGTAAAAAAACCTATGCATACCATTATCCATTGATTGTGTGGTGTCTCCTATGAATAATCCCTTTCATGTCCGCTCAAGATGATCCATTCCCGTCAATTTTGAAACAATGATCCGGTTAGTTTAAACTTTGATCCAAGAAACAATTGCAATCCTGGATTGATCTAGAAAACAAGCAATCGAGCAGGTGAAAAAACTGCATACAAATTATTCATACAAACCTATGCAATCCTGGTTTAACTGATCAAGTTGATTTGTCATGATTTTTTGATCATGATGATATGTATAAAAAGAAAGCATAATGTGTGATTCTATAATACAAAGTAAAAAAATGCCTGTGCTAGTACATATATCAGGCATTTTGGTAGAATGGTCACAACAAAATACAGTAATTTGAACTGTCATTGTTCCTAGTGTTTAGGATCTGCTGCTTGAACGAGATCTTGACTGATGAGGACTCATCCATCGTTTAGGACTAGGTGACCTTTTGGGAGACCTTGAATAAGATCTCATAGGTTTTCGTGCTGGGCTTCGGGATCTTGATCTTGACCGTGATCTACTGACGGACCTTTTGGGAGAGTAGCTTCTTGAGCGAGATCTGCTATGTGACATTTGATCAGCCTTGACACGGATGTATGAGGTTTCACCCTGTTAATACAAAATTCAGTACAGTGAAACAATTAATTGAGACAAGCACTTCAAGGCAAAGTACAGAGGGGGCTTACTGAACAAATTTAAAGTAGCCTCAATAAGACCTCTTTACCTTCCTTGTTTGTTGTCCCATTTCAGATCATGTGATGCTACCCTTGGGAATTGTTTCTTTCAAATGTAAATGATATAACATGTTTATCATAAAAGAACAAAACTCAAGGGAATGACACGTGGTCTGAAATGGGCAATTTGCATACAGAGGTAAATTCAACAGAATTAATGAAGTTCTTATAATCATTTCACACTAACCTCATGAGATCTGAACTTTGAATCGTCCATATGTTTGATTGCATATCTCATATCGTCATGTTTAGAATACTCCACAACACCTGTGCCATCTTTAAATACATCTGTAAACAATACATCACCAGCCTCTCTCATGTGGTCCTTTAGATCTTGCCAGCTTCCTGTTGGTGGGAGACCAGTAACACGCACACGGAAGTCAGATCGTCTAGGTGGAGGGCCTCTGCTGCTATGACCTGAGAAGTTGCCTCTTCCCCCTCCTCCTCCTCCTCCTCCTCCTCCACCTCTACTTTCATGTCCGCCACCACTTCTACCACGTGGAAATTCAACCCTTAACCTGAATCCTTCAAATTCATAACCATCTTTAGCTTTTACAGCATCTTCGGCATCCCTAAACAAAGAATAAACATTAAAATTAGACAATCTTGGTATAGAGCAGATTTTGTATGACTGTTAAAAGTTCAGTGCCATGTGATCATGTTTTCCAGATAAAGTGACGAGATGGGCAGAAGCATTTTGAACAGCTTGAAGTTTAGTGTAGATTTGTAGGTTGGAATCATTGTATAAAGAAGTAACAGTCATCAACCTTTTTTAGATTATTTAATCCAACGTTTCGGGCTAAGCTCCCATCTTCAGGGATGTTACAGAATGTTTGATATCGTCATTACAATTAGCTTGAAGTTTGTCGATGAGATGTTTAGGGAGTTCAAAGAGTACAGAATTACAATTATCAAGCTTTGAAGTGATGAATGCATGAATGAGAGTTTCAGTAGTCTTGAGGTAAGTAAGTTTCCTGATTCTAGCGATGTTAAGGAGATGATACAAGGCAGACTTGCAGGTGTTGTTTATGTGAGGAGCCACGGATAGAGTAGAATCAAATAAGACACCAATGTTTCGTGGAAATATACAATGACAAATAGAACATTAAAATTGAACAAAGGCTAGAAGCTGTATAAAACAAAATGTAGATCAAATTTCGTCAAAAATTCCCAGGTTACTTTGAAGATTTGTATATAACATTTGAATTCTAGTTCGTGGGGCGGTGACAAGCACCAATGTATAAGCAACACAACGAAACATAACATTTATTGGATACATTCCGTAACAGCAAATCTCAGCAAATATTCACGAGCATCCAGACAAATCCAGACAAAAACAAGATAAAAATAAAACGTTTTGATGCCCGATTCGTTTCAAAACTAAAATAGTATATATTCATAATATAGTATACTACTAATACAATAATTTACCTAGGATCTTCAAATTCTACGAAGGCAAACGGTGGCCCTCCGCGTCTATTCTTCAAATCGACTTCAGCAATGTGGCCATACTTGTAAAATATGTTTTCAAGATCTTTTTCTCTGATTTCTGGTGGCAAATTCCCAATGTAGACACGGCAGTCGTTATTGTTGCTTCGATTCATAGTGATTTATAGCAAGATAGATTCGTCAAGAGAGAAATTACTCACAAAACACTTCACTATTCTAATCAAAAGTTACTCAAAGAAATATGGCGTCGTTTGAAATAAGACCACGTGGATACTTTAATGGTGGGGGGCTCCTGAAATTTTCAGGGGCATTGTACCACAGGAAGCCCGAAGGTTTTTAAAACATTTCACATTTTCTAATCTCCGATGCAGCCATAGTCTCCCTCGCGAGTTGTCCCTCGCAGCCGTTCTTAGTGTAGGGCTTCCTGACGAAGAACGGCTGCGAGGGAGACTAATGCAGCCAGGAATGGGAGTGAGCTACCGGAAACGGCTGCATAGGGGGCTATTCACTTTCATGAATTTCATCATTAAAACAGTATTTGTACCATAATCTTTATTACTACTTTAGATACTATAATCACCCCTTTAAAACCGTCTCCAGTAGTTTGGTATCTTTTTTTTGCTCTATCTTTTAATAAATAAATTTAAATTACAATTGTAATATGAAGTTGAAGTTGAAACATGAAGACATGATTTTGGAACATTTTACTAGTAGTAATACACTGAGTATTAAATAGACGTATACCCTGTTAGATGAAGTTGTCTCGCTAATCTACGAAGGAGTAAAGAGCGAGACAAATTGAAACTTCCTCTTTTAGCAGGGTAAAGTAGTAACTGTAAAAGAATGCAATTTGATCTATTAAAAAAAATATATGAAATATTTGGTTTCATTCAGTTACGTATGAACAAAAGTTTCGCCCACCATACAATGGGTTGTATTTCCTGACAACATATTTCACGTATCTTTTAGTAATTTTCGATGTTGAATTTGCTTGAGATGCACATTCCAATAATTATATTGATGCATATCTTCTGACATATCAGCATTGTTTATAACAGGTTTTCTTTCATAAAAGCCATCTATTATTGAGCAAGGAAGAAAATTTCACGGATTTCTATTTAACAGTATTCCTTACGAAAAAGTTGAACCTTACCGTGCGACTACTGAAACCGGGGCCACCAAAACATGATTATCCAATCACGGTCGAGAATATGAACAATAAAATCTCTACATATGTTTGACTTTTTTGCTTAAAATGCTAATAATTTTCATTATTTGTGAATGGAATAGATAAAGATTGAATAAGAAACATCTTAGCCGGTGAGAACCCTCTACAAGTTTTTTGTTTGATCTCAAAAACTATTTATTTTGACATTTGTTTGGGTGGCCCCGGTTTCAGTAGTCGCACTGTAATAATATTGAAATATCTCGTCCCTGTTAATTTTTCCCATATTTTTTGTGAATAATATTAAGATTATATCATTTTTTTATTTTGATTAAATATTTTCGTATTCTGCTATTAAACCACAGGCACCCCAGGATCCAGAAATAGTAATTTTTTTAACGCCTGCGCTATAACTGAGAAAGGGTGGAACCTTCCAGAAACTAGTGATTTTTTCGTATTTGTCTTATGAATAACTGAGTTCGCTCCCCGTCGGGTGTCTTGAATATGTATAAACTGAGTTCGCTGAGCCAACGCTTAGCTCTGAGCCGCATCCAGTATTTTATCCATGGCAAAATAACTTACTCAAATCTTAAAAAAATCAAACCCTCCGAAAATTTTAAACCTTTAGGGCAACCCGAAAGTAAGTTCTTCAACAACAAAAAAGAAAGGTCAGAACAATTTGTAAATGCCAATTTGTATTTGTTTACCGATCAACTGGAATGTGTTCGCCCTAGCTGGTTGCTAGGATTTCATTCTTCAGGTTTGTTATCCCGCCCGTTTGTTATAGGAGACCGAAATAGGAATCGATAGCTCCACCAATCAGAAGGATTTTATTGTTTGTATAGACCAATGAAAATTGAGAAACACAGCAATTTTGCCAAAAGATGCTGTTATAGGAGACCGAAATAGGAAACGATAAACTAACCAATAAGAACGATTGTTTGGTTTGGTAGCGCCAATGAAATCTTCTCTGTCGTCAAATAAACCCACTTAGGTTGACAAAAACACAGTTTCGCGGTGTTTTTAGGAGTGGAAGTTTCAGATAGCAAGTAGTATTGCTCAGTGTCGAAATTTTGTGCAAATTGTGGAGATTTATTTCTAGACAAGGTATGTTTTGTTCTTTGTTATCCATAAAATGACAAGGCTAGATGTTATTTTTCCTTAGAAAACCCCAAACTTTCCTATTTCAACTGAAAAAAAACCTTGCACTTTATTTCAGATGTCTGAGAGAAAAGCTGTAGTCAAAAATGCGGATATGTCCGAGGAGTTACAACAGGACGCTGTTGAATGTGCAACCCAAGCCATGGAAAAATTTAACATCGAAAAGGACATTGCCGCGTATATAAAGAAGGAGTTTGACAAAAAATACAACCCAACATGGCATTGCATTGTTGGCCGAAATTTTGGTTCATACGTAACACACGAAACGAAACACTTCATCTATTTCTATCTTGGACAAGTTGCAATCCTTCTTTTCAAGTCTGGTTGAAGTCCTTGACACGATCTTCCTAATGGACTATTTTGGTCTTTGTACCTGCTATCAAAGAAATGCAAATTCAGATTGTACATTTGTCATAAAACTTGTGTTTTTTTTTTGTCTGTAGAATAATCTGCTTTTGTAGCCAAGATGTACTATATTTTATTTTATAGAATGAAATGTATAGTCGCAATATTTAACTTATAACAAAATAAGAATGATTAATAAATACATTTGTTGCCATGGATACTGTTGTATTTTAGTCTCACATATATATATCCCCTCTGGTTCTTTTGGCTTGCTGAATTTTAGTTTTTTTAAATAATTTAATTTGCTGTCGTAGATGGTCATTTAACATCACCTGTTATGTTTTTCTTAGCCAAAATATATTTGAAATGCCTACTTGCAACAAGAAAGAAATACCATTTCAAGAAAATTATCTTGAGCATGATTTTTTATACAAAAGAGCAAGGTATAAAATCTTATAGACAGACACAAATGTCATACAAATTAGGGAGACTCCCACTCACTACCCCTACATTTATACACCTACTTCAAAAATCGTTGTTGCAGTCGGAGCTACAGTCCACTCTAAAGCCTGCAAAGGATGTTGGTTACATGGACTTGATTTGTGATTTATTGCACGTTTTTTAAAGAAACATTTATTTCATCATCTACCACAACGACAACTTGGTATGGTCACATAACACAAACATGCATGTACAACCAAAATATGCTATGAATAAATTGATAACAAGAGAAGAAATACCGACATCCTTTGCCGGCTTCAAGAGTGTGGACTGGCTTTATGTTTGCAACAACGATTTTTGAAATAGGTGTATATTTTAGCACAACTTGACTCGGTACAACTCCTCGAGCATGTTAAGGCCTGGGTCAGACTCCTAATAAACTAAAATTACTATAATTTTCTAATATTTCAACCGTTGCTTTAGAAATGTTGTCAAGTAACTTAATATTAAAAATATGTCATAAGAGGACTTTTATAAATAACTTTCGACGTAGGCTAGGAATGGTTGTGACCAATGCCGTTTTTTACAAATATCCATATTAATAACTCCTCATTGTTCTGATGAAGTCGTGCATTCCAGGCAGTTTCATGTCCATCTTGGTGTCCTTAACATCAAAAACAATCTTCCCAAAATGCATTTTATGCACCCCATTTTCAATTTGCCGTTTTTCATTGTTTTAGGTCATGTGACCACCAAAATCAGACCAGTCCTAAATGAAAAGGATCCCAATTGCTTCTATGGGTCCAAACTGTTCTTCTGTACATGTAATATTTGTAGAGATTACAATTTTAAATAATTTTCGGTCCATTCAAATACCTAGGCCTTAACATGCTTGAGTCATATTGAGTTTTGTGGAGGTAGGGAATACAGGAAAACTCGGGAGAAAAAACCTGGTGACACTGGAGGGAAAAACACATCAAACAAACTGTTGTCTTGTTGCCTGAGCAAGGAATCTAACCCAGCTCATTGTGGTGAAAGACCAGCACTCTCACAGCTAGTCCACCCATAATTCTGAATGAAACATTTCACTCAAAACTGGTTTATATTATTGACGACAAGTCTTTTAAACAAGCAAGGAATTGTCACAGTCTGTTACATGCGCGCACTAACAACAAAACTGATAACTTTTACTTATCAGCTCAAATTTGAAAGGACTAGAATGTTGATGGCTAAAGAGAAATACAAGTCTCTTTTACAAGGGTCACATTAGTATCCTTTGCCCCTTCTGTGAGAGTATATCCATCAAAAACAACCTCATCAGTTAATGTTCATTTTTATTCATATATATATCTTTTATAAAACTAATACATCTTATCACATTCTTTAGTGTTTGCTCTGCATAAATCCTGCCTTGCAACAAGATATTTCACATAGTTTCATTGTAAGTAGACTCCTTCACAGCAGTTTTTAGTGTCAGTTGTTCAGGCTTTGAAGGAGACAATAATCGCCTTTCCGGAATTCATGAGGGGAAATGGAAACGAGTGTAGAAATATTAATCTAATTAAGAAACAAACCCCATCACATGAAAGACCACACTAAAATTATTAAGTTTA
>JAUPMH010204620.1:0-11429 GCA_032270665.1 Metridium farcimen
TGAACTCTCTCTTTTGTCTTTTAATTAATTCCTTTCGCACTAAATCACAAATGTTCTATTTTCTTTGTGACAAATATATGTTCTATTTTGTATGACAACCTTACTGCAAGTAGGTGTATCTCATATATATATAACTCATCAACATTAAAACACATTATTATACACACGTTATATCTATTTATTCCTCTTTAAAAAACTTTATCATAAACATCTTTGAATAGAGCTGGTTTAAGGCACGTTGACCCTTAATGCTCCTATTTAGTCTTTATAAAAAGGACTATTATAGATATTATTATTTTCATTCAACACTTGAAAACAATATTTATTCTTTTCCCAGTATGTGTTTTCACCAGTAACGCCGGGATCTTCAATGAAAAATCGAATATCAAGAGGAACATCTTTCTGTCCAAAACTGTTCTTAAAAGATAGATTCCAACAACTAAAATTATAATAATTCATATGCCCATATTCCAATAACTCCCAAAGAAATAACACCAAATTCAGTAGAGTGATTTTCATTTGACCGTGAAAGAAAAACGACTATTTAGTTCGTACTTGTTGGTAAAGAACACAAGAAAACAAAAGATTCAGAGTGTAGTAACAACTATTAGTTTGCCAATTCTTTCACGGTCATATGAAAATCACTCTATCGGTATTGAATACCGTGTGTTTCTGCTTACAAGTATGTTTGGCGTCGTTTCTACCTGTAACTGGTGGCGCGCCGAACCTGGTCATGCGAAATGGTGCTACAAGAGCAAGCAATCTGATTGGCTAACGAACACTCATTGATGATTTTCGTTGACATAAACGCTAATTTCATATCAGGTCATGACTAAACGTGGAAATAAGAAAATAGAACTTGGAATACGCCCTATAGGACTTGTTTGGGTATGATTAAATGATAAAGCTAGCGCTCTCAGCAGGGATACAAACAAAGAAAATAGCGAGAAAAATACTCCGGAAAAAAATACGGCCGGAGAACAAAAGCGTAAATAATTTTATCAAGACACTACATGGTAAAATATTCTTGGGACATTTAAACCGTTGATGAGTTTCAGTATTTGACATGTTTCCATAAAATACGGTTGTTTTCAAGTCTGCCATTAACCTGTTTCCACAAGATGAAAACATGAAGGAATCTACTGCTCTTCAATGCTAAGCGCCACCTGGTTCTGTAATTCCAATAGGATACGATTAAAGTAGGACTGTCTGTGATGAATCGGCGTGAATTTGGCCAAGAAGCGTTTAATAACGACCAGTTCCTCGCCGGTGGATTTACTCTGCTTCTGTCTGGTACTATAGGCTTTGTTGGTAATATATTCGTCTTGATAATAACCTACAGGATTCTACGTTATCGGAGGAATGTCCCAACTATTTTAATCCTGTTTCTAGCATGGGCGGACTTGCTTACATTTCCTCTAATTTACCCGCAGTCTTTGATAAAGTATTTTATAGGTTTCTATGTAGGAGACTATGTGGGATGTGACTTCCAAGGCACGGTAATAACATTACTATACGGTGTCTCAATAACTCTAGTCTTAATGATGAGCATAGACCGTCTATTAGCCCTTCATAAGCCATTCTGCTATGAGCGCTATATAACGTACGACAAAGAAAAAGTCAAAGTAACTGCAATAGGTGTAGGAACTGCAGGACTAACTATATCTCTTCTTCCCGCCTTCGGTGTAGGCCGCAACGTGCTACATTTTCCTGGCACGTTTTGCCTGTTCGAATGGGGCGCTGAAACAGTTGACGGTAAAGCTCTACTCTACATTTATATGACTTTACTTAGCATAGCAATGTTGACAATAGTTTTTTGCAATTTGGGAGTCGTGGTTCTTACATGGAGGCTTATGAGGAGGGTTCAGAGTGATAGTACATTGGGAGACAAGGAAAGCGTGCCATCCAATAGACCGGTCAAGCACACCAACAACGCACAGGTTGAAATGGAGATGCAGTTTGCTAAGATAAGCTGTGTGGCTGCCATTGCATTTGTGGGATGCTGGAGTCTATTTTTGGTAAGTCTTTCTTTTATTTATATCAATGCACCTGCTTCAAAAACGTGTTGATCCGAAAACGAACACTTGAAAATCACCAAGAAAACTGCCAATGAACCATTTTATATGGACGTTTTGGGTAAACGTTTTTCAAAATGCTGTATTGATTTCACTTAAAAGTTGCACCTGTTTGAAATAGTGTTGATCTGAAAACAAACAATTAAAAACTGAATCACCCAGAAAACTCATTCGTTATATGGACGTTCGGGGTCAACGATTTTCAAAAAGCTGTAAAGTTACACCTGCTTGAAAAAGTGTTGATCCGAAACGAACAATTGATATGAAAATCACCCAGAAAACTCACTCGTAATCACTGTCAATGATCCATTTTATATGGATCGACGTTCTGGGTCACCGTTTTTAAAAAAAAAAAAGCTGTATTGACTTCACTAAAACGTTCCTCTATAAAGTTGCACCTGTTTGAGGACGCGCATCGGAACAAAATGAGAGTAGTTTATATTGTCTTAAAACATTGCTTTATTTTGTTTTAGGGAAGTTTCAAAACATCGTGATAGTGCGGGATCATTATTTTTAATTGTTTTGTTTTTCTGCGGTTGACACCTAAGCTGTTATTTTGGCTGTATTCAATACTTTTAAACTATCATGACTAGATTCCAGTTAATTCCTCTCACACGTACATAGCAAAAACACGACTAGGGCCTTTTGTTGAGCAAAGGCCGATTACTACTGGCCAAGAATATATCTTTTCACTTTTCTCATCGAACAACCTCAGCCTCGATAGCGTGTAATTTATTCTTTAGAATTTGACTACAGTCCATGGAATTTTAAAGTAATATAATAATATATAATAAAAAAGTGTTTCAATTGTTTGTTAATGCGTACATTCCTTAAAATAACGTGAGCTGTAGGCAAACTGTAAAGAATATATTACACGCTATCGAGGCTGAGGTTGTGGACGTGAACCGTGAAAAGGTTTATTTACTCTATACGTTTTAGTAAAGGATTATTACTCAGTATTAGCACTAACCCACGACAACTTATGGGCTCTACTGAGGGTTAAAGTGGCATTGATCAACACGATCCAAGCATTTGCTTTTCAGCCATGTTCTCGACAGATGGGAAAAAAGAGTTATTGCAAATACAAAAAAATATATGATGGGATTCCTGTGGTAAACATGGCGCCGTTCATGAAGTCATCAAACGAGGCGGACATACAACAAGAAACAAACTAACAAAAACTAGACGCACTTAGTGCGTTTACTCAGGCTACGTCATAGAGTGGATGCCTGCGGGGTAGCCTGAGTAATAAAGAATTATAAATTAAGTATCTAATAGTATAGCATTTTTTTCTTCTTTCAGATTCGTGTGACAATGATCCAAGGAGGCTTTGAATTCAATGCATTCGTAGACTTTACTGCTATTCGACTTGCCTCTCTTCATTCAGTCCTCAATCCTTGGTTTTATCCTTTACTTAGAAGAAAATACCGTGAAGGATTCTGGTATTTACTCACGTGGGTTGGTCACGTGGTTACATGTACGTTGATAAAAAAGCCAACAAATACACTAGGTATGTAAACCCATTTAAAAAAGTTGTGTATTTGTTTGCATATTGCAGGTCGTCGCTGATGTATGCGTAGTAGCATATAGCTATGTATTAAAATATTTACAGTTGCGTTTCATAGAAAATACTCAGATAAATCTGCAAACAAAATCAGATTTCATGCTCAGTTTGAGCAGTATGCAACATGGAGCAAATTTAACAACAATACTTTTTAGAAATATCTTGTACAATAGACCTCTTTACGTACCTTCCTTGTTTGTTGTCCCATTTCAGATCACGAGCTACCCTTGGGAATTGTTTCTTTCTCATGTAAATGATATAACACGTTCATAAAAGAACAATTCTCAAGGGAATGAAAGGTCTATTGAAATTGGGAATCAACCATTTTAAGGTTCTCGTGATTGAGCATCGTTAGTCTATTGTTTAGGATTTTACCACAGCGTACGTAAGAGATAAAAACATCAGCAAACAGTTGAAACGGTTGACTGTAAACGAAGTGCATATCAAATTAAATACGCTTACGAGGTTTAACCCTTATGTTTATAACCGTGTAATTCCACAACCCTGTGGAATACCATGAAAGCTTGAACGAAAGCTTGTTTTCATATTTGAATACATTTTATCATTAACCGGTTGAAGTTATTATTTTTGGAATAAGAAAAACTCAGTGCAAAGAAAAACAATTAAATATAAATATTTTGTTCTCAGATGATATCGTTGGCGGGACACCAAGACCCAAGCGAAGTAAAAAGATGCAGAAATGTGAAGATCGTCGACGAAGTTCTCAACGGTTTGTTAGTACTTCGACTTTGGCTACAGAAAAATCAGTTGTTACTGATACCAAATAAATTATTAGAGTTTATTAAATTATTTATATTTATATCGACGCGCAAAAGTATGACCACTTTTAAAAATGGCGCCATTTTCGTTCATCATATTTGATGAACATGCAAACACGTGTGCTCAGTGCTCGAGCCTCAACCAATCAGAATTAGTGTTTTCGAATCAGGGGCGGATCCAAAAATTTGTCAGGGGTGTCCCAATTGCAAATGAGGGCTCTTAGGGCTCTTAAGGTGTTAAGGGGTGTCCGGTCCCTAAATGTATTAAATGAAATAGGGGTAAATTTTGCGGTGGTAGGGGGTGTTCGGTGCCTGAAGGGACACCCCCTAGATCCGCCCCTGCTAATAGTTCTTTTATAACATGCCATATGAAAAAAGATCATACTTCTGCGCGCCTTTACAAAATTTTATTCTTGTAATGCAAAATTCAAATTGATAGAAGTTGTTATCAAATAAGTACAAAGATATAAAAACATCTAGATTCCTTTTACAGTTCTCTGCGCCATTTTGAAAGGTAGTGGTGCCTTTGAATATCGAAGCGAGACAAACGGCCAGGTACGAAGACCTTCTTATGCCTCTATCACTGCAAGTTCACCGTTCATCTCGTTTCTATATGCAAAGGTACGACTACCTTTTAAAATGGCACCGAGAACTCACTGTCAAATTAAGGGACTACTCTCGCCGCTCAAAGCAGCATCAATGATTGATTAGTCTACATTATAGATTATCTAATAATCTGTAATCCTTTTAATAGTTAAAACAAATTTTGAAATTTTCGAATAATCTGCAAATAATGCTTTTAATAAAACAAAGAGTATAGTGAGTTTTTGCGGGATTTTGAGGTTGTTTTTGTTGTTTATTCGTTTGAAAACACAAACGTTTAATCACTTTTTCTATACCAATAATCTCTTACCAAATTAAGATATTTTCTAAATATATTAATTAACTTTTTATAGAAGCGTATAGAATATTCGACATATAGTATTAGGTAAAATATTTTGTAATTTTGTAATACCATTTTTTAGATTCATATTTATCTACAAGATTCCATATCAGTATTATTAACATTCTTTATAAATTTTAAATTCGTGCAATAAAATAATGAGAGGTTTAAGAATTGTGTGTTTGTATTTTATATATTTCATTATTACTCCCTCAGTTTACTGTTGAGTTCATGTTCTTGTTGCTTGTGAAAGTTGCATCATCAACTTCAGTATAATTGCCCCCCGTCATCATCATCATTATCATTATCATCATCATCACCATCATCATTACCGTCACCATTATCGCTATCAGCCATTATCATCCTGTCATGATCATCTGAAGTATAATTATCATCACCATCATCATTCATGATTATGATCACCATCATCTTCACCACCATCATCACCATCATTATCATCGATCATCATCATCATCATCCTGTCATGATCATCTGAAGTATCATTATCATAATCATTATCAACACCATCATTTGCCATCAACCATTATCATCATCATCCTGTAGTATCATTGTCATCCCCATCCCCAACATTGTGCACATCATCATCTTCACCACCATCACCATCATCATCATCATTGTCGTCACCATCATCGCTATCAGCCATTATCATCCTGTCATCATCATCTGCAGTATCATTATCATCACCATC
The DNA here is from genome assembly GCA_032270665.1 of Metridium farcimen. Lineage (NCBI taxonomy): Eukaryota > Metazoa > Cnidaria > Anthozoa > Actiniaria > Metridiidae > Metridium > Metridium farcimen. Next base: position 6,071 of record JAUPMH010204620.1, read on the forward strand.
ATTTTAAAACCATCAGCCATTATCATATCGGCTGTCATCATCATCCTGTAGTATCATTGTCATCTTCATCACCAACATTGTGCACATCATCATCTTCACCATCATCATTATCATCATCATCATTGTCGTCACCATCATCGCTATCAGCCATTATCATCCTGTCATCATCATCTGCAGTATCATTATCATCACCATCATTTTAAAACCATCAGCCATTATCATATCGGCTGTCATCATCATCCTGTAGTATCATTGTCATCTTCATCACCAACATTGTGCACATCATCATCTTCAACATCATCATCGTCACAACACCCAACACTACCATTATCAGCAACATTATTGCGATGACCACCATCTCCACTATCAATATTAACACCATTATCATCAACACAATGTTACTTATTTTGGTAAACTATTTCAGCTTTCTTCAATCAAAGAGTTAGTTACATAATTTAAAATCAATTTTATTTTATAAAACATTTCTATACTTTCAGTAATATTGACAAATGATGAGCATATCACCAAACGGAAATATTTACAATAATTGTTACGATATGCCAGCAACGATCATTTGTATATTTCTTACAATCTTACATTGATATAGTTTTCTTTTCTGAAGAAAATTTTGTATTTACATATCAAATTTGGATCTCTAAAGACGCAGTCCAAATTAACATTAAATTCATATCAACTGATTTAGATAACATTATAAAATGCATCCAAATTATCTAATTTTTTTATTGCGTAAAATATATCGACATTCTAATGCTAATATGCTAACTAGGACAGCCCCTTTTACGTAGAGAAATGAACAAACAAGTTCAGGTCCATACTCTCCTCGGGAAGTGTTGGACGAGAAAAACTGAGAAGGGTCTTGATAGTCGCGCGGGGAATAAGGCGAGTGGGGAGGCACCGACTGCCTATAATCTTTAAAATATTTAACTCGTTCCTTCGGAGATCTCCCGTAGGTTAGGGTTTTTAATATGTTTGTCCCTATTTCGACAATTGCATGGTTAAATTGTCGAGATCTTTCAATTTCAATCTCAGTGATCGACTAATTCCAAAGTTAAGTTGATTTAGTCTAGACGTGAAATGTAAGACATACATGTTGCACTCACCTATCAAAATATGAATTTTACTTACTTTATATACAACAAAAAAATAAAATGAATGAGTAGTGATTACTCAAGTGTTTGAATAAATGATGTGTTTACCGTTACTCATGCAATTATCGGAATTACTCCTTTGACTCAGAAAATAGTTTTTTTCTTCTCCAAAACGATTCCTATTCCACTACTCAAAGATATTTGCTGTGAGAATGCACTTCTATTTACTAGTGCAAAATATTTGCAATAATATTTGCTTCGTCGAACCCAGAATACATTTTTTTACTATATTTGTAACAGCAATGTGTTTTAATAGAAACCTTTCTGATATTATACACTGTAGTTTTAGATTGGACAGCCCGAGTCTTCTGACTCGGTAGATTTTGTCCTGTCCCTGAAGTCGTTAACATCAGGAGAAGTGGAAGGAGTATCATTCAGCCATTCTTGACTTGGAGACCTGATATATCCCTCATCTAGCCCCGGTGATTTGCACTGAGGGATTGCAAGTGCAACACTGGATTGCATATTCGTTTGTTCGTAGAATATCGCATGCTTTGCTTCGGCATTTCCAAAAAGCCAGCTCTTTCTCTTAGAACGTTTGTTGACATCAATAGAGTCAGTCGACTGTTTGTTGCTTCTGCTGTCTTTACTTGTCTTCAGCGTTGCGTTGCTTCCTGGCGTGTAGAAAAGTGGCATGTGACCAGGAAACTTGGAAAGGCGTTTGCTATTAAAGGTGCGTTTATTCTCTAATAGTTTGGTCTCCTTTTGTCTTGGGAAAGAACTTCTTCTCGGGCCTATGGTTTGCATATTTGGTTTTGGTTCAACATCTTCAATAAGTCGATTTGTCTTAGGAGAATCGCTGCTCTTGTGATTGATAGAAAATGATGAATTGGCATCGTCGAAACTCTCGTCAGATTCTGTCGTTTTACTGTCCTTAGACTCAAGCTGTGGCTTCTTCCAGGATTTTGGACCTAGAAAGTGTTGACGACCAATTCTAAGCAAACTTTGAGGAGAACGAAACATCTTTGTCTTTTCTTTTGTTTGTTTGGGTTGGGAATCTTCTACATCTAACAGACTATGAAGTGATTTAGATCTTTTGACTTTCTTATTCGCACGTTTGAACCTCGGTGATTTTTCACATTGTTTCTCTTCTGGTTGACTTAAATTGTGAATTGATTTAGAGCGCTTGATTTTCTTCCGTAGCACTTTCTTCATCCCAAACCTCGATCGGGACTTCTTGGTCTTACTCTCAGTATCATTATCAGAACTGCAAGAGATCACAAAGTGGTTGTCTTCTGATCTTTTATCATTGTTTGGTTTTTCGGCTTCTTGAATTGATAAAGATGTTGCCCTCTCAAGCCAGTCTTCCAAACGCTTATTGACTTGGTTTGCAAACATAACTTGATCCTCTTTCCAAAGTGCGCGATCAATTTGCGACTCAGTGCTTGTTGATCGTGAGATTTCACGTGGTGAAGAACTGGCAGATTCGATGTTAAATCTGTATTCAGCTGTTTCTGCTGTTCGGGATCGCCTTCTCGACGTATCCTGAGGTTCTCCACCAACTCGTTGTCTTTGATATTGAAGTGCATCACTTGGCTTCAATAAATCAACGAAGCTACTGCTTTTATGCATTCCAGTTGCATTCAGCACTGAGATACCCAGCTCCAACTGAGAGGCTGAGTTTCGACGGTTAGCATTAGCTACCAATCTCTCTCGCTTTGCAGTCTTTGCATCAGTTTTTTTAACTTCTTTACTTGTTTTAGAAAGCTTTTTAGCAGAGGAACATTTGGTTGAGTCATGCTCACTAATATCCTCGAGTTTAGTTTTAAAATAAGCCTCAAGGTCATCAAGAGATTCTTTCTGTATACCAAGACGTGGTTCGTTAAGGGATGTTCTTCGTGAACTGGTTCTCGATCCTGAAGGAGTGGAGCTGGCCGGTGTTGTTTGTCCTGACACCATTAGTTCTTGAATGGCTTCAAGTAGGTTATGCATCTCTGTACCAACACTTGCTCGACGAACACCACCTGTTTTATTCAAAACCTCCTCGAGGTTTAGGTCCGTCGAATCTTGGTTCAATTCTTCAATGGATGTTAATAATCTTTCCACTTCACGTTGAATATCATTTTTATTTTCCGATTTTAAATCATCTGATATTCCCGTCTTTACTTGTTGTCCTGCATCAGTTTCATCTATTTCGTTCTCCCTTTGATTTCCATTAAGTTTGATATCTTGGTAGTTTTTCAGTAATTTTTGTAGTTCATTTTTACGTGCTAATAGTGTTAAAGCACTTCCCAGTGATGCCTTTCGTGTTGGTGGCGCCGATGAAGAACCAACTATTGCACTCAAAAGTAATGAACCCCCTATAGACCGCCGTCTGTAAGGTGTCCGTGGATCACTGAATCTTGCGCGTTGTTTCTCCAAAATGTCTCCTGCAGAAAGCCTCTTTTTGCCAGGATAAAAGTTCTTGACGTCACATTCACGAGAAGATAAACTATTTTCAATATCCTGCCCTGACATCTTGTCAGCGTTTTCCGAAGAAACATTACAAATCTCTGGTTTTAAATTACCAGTTTTACATATATCACTGGCATTAGATAATTCTAACTGTTCTCTGACAGTGTCACACGTTACATGATTGTCATTTACTACCGAAGAAGATGTAGTTGTTGTTTTCAAAAGTGAATCCAAGGATTGTGACCTTCCACGTTTGTGATTAATTTCAACATCATCGAAATCTTTGACAATGGTAAACAATTCTTCTTGAGTTCTTGTCGTATTTTTCAATAGACGTTTGCTTTGGCAATAACTAAGAACAGAATCTTGTCGTATTATTCGCTGCCTTGAAGAACTGGATAAACCAATCACAGCATCGAACGATTTTGATCGATTTCGACCCGCCATTTGTGGCTGGGTTATTGAAATAAGTGGATAAGAAGACCGCTTTATCAGTACCGAAGGCTCAAGATGATTATCACTTTCTGAATCCATTTTAACAGTACCAGTTTTCTCTTCGGTTGCGATAGTCGGTAAAGTACTGGGCACAAGTCCTTGAAGTGCAGAGTAGAGATCTCGGATTTCGTCGACCGAGGCGGATGTTCTTCGTTTATCGACAGCTTCTTCTGTTGAAGAACTTTGTTTATGGCCTTTCATCTTTTGAAGGCCTTTGAAATGTAGATATGTAGAATATTTCCTGCACAAGATAAAACAATGTGTTAAGTCAGATTGCATCTTTAAAACTAAGAATAGGGAACCCCTGCATAGAGTTAATTGCTAATCTACTTAATTGAAAGAAACAATGGCGTAATTAAAGTAAAGGCCATTTGGGAGATATTATGCAATAGCACCCATTTTTTATTTATTTTAAAGGAACAAAACGATTAATAGAATAATAGTTCAAAAAGACGCAAGATTAACATCGATAGTTAAAATAAAATGGAAAAATACCCACTATCTTTTTTCATGAATGAAAATTGAAAAAAAAACCGACCAAGAAGACAGGTAGACGACATGAGTGTCGTTCAAAATGAGGAAGCATACCATTCGAAACGTCAGTATAAGCTTAACTGGTTTAAAGGGGTGCTTAAGTTTTTCGTTACTCATGCAGATTTCCTTGGAATGATAAAAAGAAGAATAAAGAAGAATACAATTGATAAACAGGATGCCCACTAGTCTCCCCCGCAGACGTTTTTGTGTCGGAGATGCCTACTGACTGCGCGGTGAATTTGAATGCAGCATGGCTGTATAAAGTATGGAGTTAGGTTGAGGGCAATTCATCTATTGTAATCAACTGTATGTGGCCTTCTTTCTCTTAATATAACCCAGTATATATGTATAGTTAGTAAACAGCATCTAGCTCGAAAAAAACATCACTGATAGGACTTGTTGCAAATGTTAAATTATTATATGGAAATTTTAGGTAGTATTGTTATTATTGTTTAAGTTTCATCTAGAAATGATTGATACGCGACCAGTAGGAATTGCGGGAGCTCATTAAATTCCTAATGCACTAACAGAATCACGCTTGGATATTAATGCTTATTTCTGAAATACTATTATCTGTAATTCAGCACCATTCAAGCGTGGTTAAGACAATGCATTCGGAATTTAATGAACTCCCACAATTCCTATCGCGGTCTCAGATTACCAACCATTTCCAGCGTGATCGGATCAACCGTCGCACAGAATGCCCGGACACATCCGGGTCTTTTCTGCTGTTTGAGCGCGAAGTTCAATCAGGCGAAGCGTATTTA
>JAUPMH010204731.1:0-11428 GCA_032270665.1 Metridium farcimen
ATAAGTAAGTAAGTATAAGTAAGTAAGTAAGTAGCAATGTAAGCTATATAAACTAAAGATACACCTATTTCAAAAATCTTTATCGCAATCAACTCTACAGTCCACACTCTGAAGTACGCAAAGGATGTCGGTATCTCTTCTCTTCTTATCGGTTTATTCATAGCATATTTTGGTTGTACATGTACGTGTTTGTGTTATGTGACAAACTTTCGTACTATGATAAGAAATGAATTATGAAATGAACTATGAATTAAGAAAGATACTCTCAGATGGTTTGAAAGCTATTTGAAAAACCGTTTTCAATAGGTTCCCATGAATGATGAAAGCTCAGGCTATTTACCTATAACTTGCGGTGTTTCGCAAGGTTCAATTATTGGTCCTGTCTTATTTATTACGCTCAGATTGTATAATATGCAGATACATACATGTGAATTTACAGTACATCGGTTAAAAAATTGTTTCTGTTTTAAACAAAGAGTAATCTAATCTCTAGGAATGGTTTGGCGCTAATAGATTTAGAATGACATTAATATCAATTTCATTGGTTTATATGTTTATATAGCAAAATAAAGGTTTTTGTGGAGCTACAAAAAATGACATATTTTCAGTTTTCGAAGTGACGCGAGTGAACCACACGGGCCAAAATACTAAACGGCTTCCAGCGCAACAAAAAAAAAATTATTACCAAACTTAATAGTTTTTGTTTTAGTCTTAGTAAACCCTTTAAGTTGCCAAAGTTTCAGGCAAATCTATTTTTGAAGTCAACATAATAATAATAATAATAATAAATAATCTTTAATGAAGATACCGTCGTTACCTTGCGGTGATTTACAGAAGGATCCTAAAACAATAAAAATCCCAAAAAAATAATTCTACACATATATTTTATCTAAAAATTACAACAATTAATATAAAATATAATCATAGTCCAAAACTTTTCCTAGTGTATAAAAACTATAAAATCAAATAATTGATGTAATTAATTACATCATGCTTAAAAATTGTATTTCTTAAATAATACTAAATTTGTCTTATATAATTAAGTTAAGCTCAGAAATTTAAATTAAAATTAAGACTCAAAGCATTACGTATAGTCAAGCAAATCTTATTCCAAACAATGGCGGCAAAATTGGTCGTTTTCCATTGACCCCCACCTAGTGTGCGCTTGAGAGACACGAGCATTATTTTTAGTTCTAGTATGATATTTATGGAATTCTCTATTTAATTTATATTCAAAATGAGCGGGTGGTTTTTACGGAGACAGCCTTTTAAAACAATTCAATTAGATTTGTCTTCAAAAAGATGATCTACGTTTGACAAACAAAAGGCTTTTTCATGAAAACAAATACTTGCCTTGAATTTTAGACCATCAACAGGTTCTTATTTTGATGTAAGGGTAATCATAACTTTAAACACATGATATTTGATAAGTTGAAATCTGGACAGTCATTCGTGAAAAGCAAAACGTTTGACCGTAACATGTGCAAAAAAACCGGTACATTTACAACCATCACTCCCCGTCGGGGCACTTCCGTGAGGTTCGCTCACACTCACTACCACTACATGAAATATTTACAACACACAACTCTGCTCAAATGTTGATTTTTTGGGAGGGAGGAAAACCGGACAACCCGGAGAAAAACCCTCGTGGCACGAGAGAGAACAACACATCAAATAAACTCTATTCACTTGTCGCCCGAGCCGGGAATCGAACCCAGGTCACAGTGGTGAAAGGCCTATGTGTATTAGATATCTATTCTACGCTGTCTAGCAAATTTAAGGGCCCGTATATACTATCCTCTGCATATATTATATTTGATAGTTCTATCAATCATATTAATTTTTTCTCTGTTTGTTTATTTTATTTAACAAATTGGGGATATAAAAGAACCCGGCCGAAATAAGTTATACAGATAGGGCTTCTATCATATCAGAAACCATCCCATTGTCTAAACCTTTTTGTAATTTACAGATGCTCCACCAGGAACTGCTCTTAGCGATTGTGACGTTGCTGTTTGTACAACAGAATTATGGGTAATTATATTAGATAGTACAAATAGTAGTAAAAATAGTGAAGGCAGCTGATTTTCAATTGAAAGCAAAGAACGAACTAAAATAAAAACAAACAAATTCATGATAAAAAAAAGAAAAACTAAACAGAAAAAAAAAGAAAATTTAATAAAAATCGGCGCCATTTTACTATCAATACCATCGGATTCTTAACCATTTTTCATTATTGTTAGATTTTAAACCGTTTTGAGAACTATCTAATTCATTGATTTCCTTGAAACTCCAGATTCCTAGTAAATAGTTAAGTAATCTTTTGTTATAGATTCATTGAGTGGGGAAAATGTGGCAAGATAGAATTAAAGTTTTACTTCTGTGAAATGTCGCACACTGATTGACTGAGAGCTATTATTAACGAGAGGACAGATATAGATTACAAAATGACAATTAATTACAATCTTATACCGCAACTATTGCAAAGACAGTTGTTGGCCAAACTTAATACGTGTTATATCAGTCAGTATGTTTGTGAGTGCGCTCCTGAAGTTTGAAAATGTTGTTAGTTTGGAAAAAAGTTAGTTTGGAATCAACTTTGCGCAAACGTGCAGTCCATGTACAAGTAGAAATAGTACAACGGATTAGGAGCTAATTCTCATGCTTAATACGAGTAGCCGGATCTTTCGCCTCCTCGACGATTCGTCCCCAGACGTTTTGGCACGACTTTACGGACCATTCGTCCCCTTTGTTATTTTCATAAAATTCACAATAATAAACATCTTAAACAAGGTTGTACAAATTTACAAAAATATTTCTGTCAACTAGTGAAGTAATTTAAAAGCCACTTACCTCATCTTTTAGTTCATACTAAAGCGTATATAAGAGAATTAAAATGAAACTGATAAACAGTAGCCATGGTCATATATAAGAATAAGAAAAGACTTTACGCTTTGCTTGAGTAGGCGCTTCTAAATGTAGTTTTAAAAACTAAATATGAAGCTTTGTTTGTTCCCAAATTCGTTTTTCATTCCAAGCAATTACCTTTAATTATTCTTAAAATAAATCAAATATGTAGCTGAGCTCAAATATATCAACTAGACATTAGATTGTATTGCATCTTTGACTCACCTGTGTCCACCTCATCCACCTCAAGAAAAAAGGGGCGTAATTTCATCCCTATTATTGTTTCTAAGTCTATTAACTATTTGTGGCGTATTATACAATGTTATTGTTTATATGGTTATTAAATCCTTGCAAGGTTTTACTATCTTCTATTTATTTTTGACAATGTTTGTAAAAGCAAATATACATAATTTTCGTGTTTATGGACGTTCTTTTCTAGAAGCCAGAACCAATGCTCCATTACGCTACCCCAGAAAGCCACGGATGCCTGCAAACAATATCGGTCCCAGCTCCTCGCACAACGACGATCAATCTACGGTCTGAAACCACCATCACCTGATATGGCATACGCCCGCCTTGACATGACTCCACAGGAGTACATGCAGTTCCTTAAGACTGAGCCATTCTTGGGTATCCATGCAAAATCATGGTATGCAAATGGACTCGTTAACAATAAAACGTTTTATGAATATATGCGGATGACAGCACGTCTTCCCAACGTACCAGAACTTAATGAATACAAAAACATGAAGGAAATGTTTGTCAAAGTAGCTACAGATGTTCTTGGGGTAAGCAAAAACATAACGTCTCGATAATGCATAGAGTTAACCCATCAGCGGGTTAAAACTAGCTAGAACGACATTTATTTTGTTCCATTATTGTTTATATTTGTAATTTGCGTCGTCTTACTTTTTTTTTACAACTCTCAAAATGAAAATGAGAAATACAATATCAATTCTCCCGATTCAATATTTGGCATATCTCCTCTGAACGCCACCACATTTAAGCTTCCAGTACCAAATATGGCATCTAAACTTGCATGTGTTCCAGTACATGGCTAAAGTGTTGCACGTTTCATTCCCTTATGAGTGTTTTAACTCGTAAACGCATTATAACATGCACATGAAAATATAATCTCATCTCACATCCCGATCCATTCCTACGACTCAATGAACATTTCAGATGGTCATTGCGCTGTTGGATGTCTACACAAATATAAAGAGTCCATTGCATTTTTGGTAATAGGTACATTTTGTATATGTTAATGTTAGTTGCACAACCCGACTATGGGAATGCAGGTTTAGAGTGAAGTTAGTACATCATTTACCAAAGCAGCCCTTCTATTCTCCGCCTTGGCGGGTTGAGTTATGGGAGAACCGAATCTTGCCCAGGCAAAATGGCAATGAGAAAACTCTGTACTATTGTAAATGTCGCCAAAGGAGAGAAGGGAGAGGCAAAAAATTCGTCTAAGATACTGTACCTATGGCGTAATTTCGCGGAAATGGGCAGAATTGTTGCAGACGATCGTATATAAATACCTAAATTTCAGCACGAAGGTATCCGAGATACTTCTCACCTAGACTTCATACCTCAGCTTTGATATTTAGCTATTTTGGTGGTGAAGATAGGCTAACTGCACTAAAACAGCGTGTAGACCAGAACTCTTCAAAGTTGAGAAGAGGAACCGAGCAAAAACGAGGAGAGACTTAAGGACGAGCACACAGCGAGTCGAGTACTTGTCGGTATGCCTCACGTGTTTTTTTTTTGGTTCAGTATTCAACTTGTTTATCATGAGTTAGTTTTGCAGTAAGACGCAAAAAATGGAAAAAAATAAGCATATTATTGCTAGCATTTGATAAGATGTAGAATCCACTTCGGCATTTTGGAAGGTCGTTCAATGCTAGTGATTTATAACCCCTTGGGTATTTGTTGAAGATAACTTGTAGTCAACAAATCCCGTAAAGCAACCATCTTCAAACTCGATTTTAAGATATATTTTTTTCTGAATTTTAGGAAATGGTGCGTATACCTTCAGACTTCGAACCTTTTCAGAACAATGCTAGCACTTGGTTAACAGATGAATTTTTTGCTGAGCAACGCGTTGCTGGAAGTAACCCTATGGTGTTACGTCAAGTTACCTTTTCTGGAGAGGGTATGTCAGCTATGTCAACTACATGTAATATAATGAACCTCTTTTTCTTCGTTTTCCAATAGTTAACAATTTTCTGCGTATTGACCTGTTACCTTAGTTCTTCAGTATACTGTTTCAACAACTACCACAAACAAATTACTCCAACTGATTTCACTTATAATATAAAACGTAATATAGTTTGGTACTATTGTAATGTATATAATTGTTGATATTCCATATACATAATTATGCTCATATAAGCTTTAGTGTTCGTAAGCACAACGAAACCATGCACAAACGGCCATGCAACAATATGGAAATACAACATTTCCATACGTAAGCAATGCGCAAGTATGTCAAATCGTAAATTCAAGTAAACAAAAGTAAGTTTACGTATAGCTCTCGTAAAAGCAACGTAACGTATATAAACGTAAGCATAAAGTACGTAACTTAATCATTACAAAACTATACGTCACTTAGACATAAGTACAAGCATAGAGTAAGAAATGCGCAATTAACGTGAACGGAAGAACACATCTTCATTAAAATGAGTCAAATATACTTCCAGTTGGATTAAACTGGAATAATCTCAAGAACAGTCTTAACCCGAATTTTGACTGGGAAAAGGCCTATCGACAGTCCGTCTGTAAGAGCGAGACCTTGTGCAGGAAAACTATTAAAAAGGTAAATATTATCTTGTTTTATAAATAAGTAGAGGGAAGATGATTTAGTAATTGATTGGATGAATATTGATTTGTTGACTGGTTGATGTTTTGTTTGCTGATTAGTGTTTTGATCGAAATTGTTGGTCAATGAGCAAAAAGTAAGCCAATTCTTTTACAGGGAATAAAGAAAGGCAAGATTTTTGCACTTCGCTATCCTCTTTGTGACGATTTACCATTGGCAAAAGACCTTGCTAAACCTAAGGGAGAAGAAAACCAACGTGATATGTGGCCTTTTCATTCTCCTATTGCATTATTTGCATCAGTGCCAAGTAAAAACAAAAAAGACCCTAAAGGCAGTCGTCAACTGAAGCCGTTTGCTACTCAAATGGACTATAAACCAGGTAGAGTGTGTGTTATGATGCTATTACACGCTATGCATAATAAGCGAAGCATGTGAAAAATTACATAGAAGCGAATTTCTATGCTTTTTTTTCTTGTGCTTATCACAATCAAAGATTATGTGTTTGTCTCTGTATCCTTAAGTGACAAATGCCGAAAGTGGACAATAACATATTTTGCCCTTTTCTAAAAGACCAAGACATTAGCGCAGTTCTTGTTGCCATTTTCAATCATCAATTCAACAAAATGCCTTACCAGCCTCGTCCTAATGGATTTGTTTCCAAAGTGAGTATTGGTCGATAACAAAACAATTTACGAGTAAAGTACGATTACAGTGACCCCCATTCTTTATTTGCTCACTTGTATGGTGGTTTTATTTCATCATGCGAAGTTTGAATAAAAATATATGGTTAACGAATTTGGTAAGTTTAATGAACAAATAAAAATGGAGTCACCTTACTCGTTAAGGAGTGAGATGATCTCAAAGAACACCCTATTTCTTGTCAAAAATCGATTGGGCGCAATAAGAACAATTTGAGTGAAAAAGCCATTTTTTGGTAGAAAACCGAATTGATTGCCAAATATTTTTTATGACAAACGTCTAATCTATAGATAAATATTATGTGTAAATATTTTAAATACACACAGCTAGCTTCTAGTTTTTGGTTCCAATTCGCAGCCATCATGCAGCATTGGTGACGATTTCGGCCAATGAAGATTGAATTGTTTTTCTAAATACGTGTATTATTTTACTTCAAATTTTGAACACACACAGCTTTTGTAATTTTTTTAATAAGTTTTTAAAATAAAAGGATAGGGGTCACAGTATTCATTTTCAAAATATTGTGCCGCAAACTCCGAAAATTCGCTGGCCAACATGTATTTCATATAAATGCAAAATCATCCAGACGTTCCTCGTCGTGCGCACAAAGGATGCGTAGAAACAATGCCCGTGAACTATCTTAAGCTTAGCCGACTGTACAAACATGCAAGTACCAAAGTCTTACTAATAATAAAAATTGTAAAGACTACAAATCGCCTGATGAAGACTAGCAGTAGCAGTTAAAATGTCGCGGTCCAAACCTTTGACAAAGAGTAATATTCTAATTATCTCAAATCAAAAGTGATTGAGGAAGGGACTAGGAACAAGTTTTATAATATTAATCTAATTAAGAAACTAACCCCACTACATGAAAGACCACACTAAAATTATTAAGTTTACCAAGTTTAAAATGATTGGGCAAATACTAACTGATTTATGGGTTTTAAACAAATCGTAAACATAAGATCCCATATATTTTCTCTTATTAAGGCCTATAACCTATAATTTGAGTACCGTTTGTATTGTGTATCTCAGACTCGACTGTCTACACACCAAAAGACAAAGACACATGGAAGTTAGCTAAACTTAACGTGCAGTTAACAGACCTTATTGACACACAAATGGTAGAACATCTCGGTAAAGTACATCTTGCAACCGAAGTATTATGTATCAGCCTTGAAAGACATCTATCAGAGTATCATCCCATCCATGCTATGATGAAGTATCACTGTCGAGGTCTGCTCACAGCAAATACTCTTGGAGCTCCAATACTTTTACGTCCTACTGGCTTTATGGATCAGCTTTCCGCAGTTGGATGGCAAGGAGGAATAACATTAATTGACAGAGCTTCCGATATCAATTGGAAGGATTTGGACTTGGAAACTAACTTGAAGGTGTATATATATATATTTGTATTTCAACATTGATCAAATGCATTAAGACAAATAGTAGCTACTTAGTGACATATAGCTGCTTTAGCTCAACCATAATTCATTACATATAGAATAGTATCCGATCCCCGTGTTTCGAATTGTTCTGGTTGATTGATAGTAACTATTGGTATAAATCAGATGCTGGTGATTATAGAAAATTGTGCCCGCTCGATAGACTATTTTACGAAGTTCACCTTCCCTTTGGCAAACAATTGTTAGTAACTAAATAGCTACCATTTGCTAGTATAAGCTGTGATTTTATTTCATTGTTAAACTGAATGTGCTGCATAAAGGTATCAGGACTGGCAATGGACCCCTATGTGCGCGACCTCAAATTGTGCTCAACCTTTACAATATTTTGTTATAAAAGTATATATTATCTGATAGGTGAATAAATCTAGTTTTAGGAAATATTTTCGAATTTTCCATAACTTAAATTGCGAAAAAGATATGTAGAGTTTAGTGCTATTTGAGTGTCCTTTGTTTGAAAAGTTACAGCCCTTTACAAATTACCGTCACATCAATAAAAAACACGTCTTTGCACGTAAAAGAAGTTAATCTCTAAAATGGTGTCTGGGATTTTTGATATCTATCTTAGATCAGTTGCTACGAGATCTCAAACATCGATGATCGATGTATTTACTTATAAAATGAAGTGATATCTTTTTAACAAAATAGAAAATCATAAATCGCAGAACTGTCTCATGCTTCAAACATTGTTCTACAACATTGCGAAGTTTAGTTGGAAGCTGTTAACATTTGAGCGAATAATAGTCGTTTAAAAATGAAAATTTGAGGCAAAAACGTTACCGAGAAAAACGCGTTTTAAGTTTCCGGCCAGGGAGTCGCTGAGTGTTTACACAGACACCTCATCTGTCAATGATTTGTCATCCTGCTTGGTATTCATCATTTTTAAAAAATATATATATTTAGACAATATCGAACTCTACCTTTTAGAAGGAAAAACATTTTTTGAGCAGAGAGTTAAAAATAACCAGTCCTGATACTCTAAAATGAGAAATTTAAGATTGTTGCATTACACTACAGGTCCCAAAATCCTTTAGTGTGGTTTTCGGTTAGTTGGCATAAAAGTTGACGATGAACTAGCAGGAGCCAAAAAAGAATTTCACAACAAACAGTTAGAATGTCTGGGCTTGCAGAAAGTTGAAAACCGCAGTTAGACGTATAACTACTTTAAGATAGGTGTAATGGTCTAGTGCTTCAATAGTGGATTGACAAATTCGTTGTGTTCTTGCGTAAGATACTAAATGCTCTCAGTAACTTGTCTTCTGGCCGTAAAGCCAAGAGAAGGAGAATGTGTTCTGACAAAACAGTCTGTTCTCAGAAGCATTTAATAACCATATGATTGTAAACTGCGTGGAAGTAATGTGCGTCTCAATACAGCAGCTGTTAGTCCCTCCACAGAGCCGCTCGTTCACAATTCTCGAATCCGTACTTAGGGCTTGCCATTGTTTTCTTGCACAAACAGCTACAATCTTGGCAAAAACTAGTGAGACACTTTTACAGTTTTCTCTATTTTGACCTTTACCTATACATTTTCGCTGTAATCCTCCCCTCCCCCTCCGTGCGATGTTGGTTTTCAGTTAACATGATTCCTTGATGACTGCAAGACCAACATTGTGCAGTGGGGGAGGGGAGTGGCTTAAACAACAAGGCCCAAAAGCACGCGCATTACGGTAAAAGACTAATGTCCCATTTTCAAAGCAGTTGTCTCACTTAGTTTTTGCCGAGATTGTGTAGTCTCTCCTTCAAATATTATTTCAATCGGCATAACAAATGATTCCTAGTAGTCTTACTTTATGACACTTTCATGCGGTTTTTGGGTTCCTGCGAACTCAAACATTTCTATGGTTATTTGGAGAATTGGCTTTGGCTACTTACTTGGCATATTTATGTTTTTGATTGGGGGCCGCCAAAAATGCATTTTACAACTAGCTGTTATAATTTCTGAGTTCGCAAAAACCGGAAACTGCAGTAATGCAAATAGAAACTAAAGTCTCAATTATTTTATGTGATTAACGTGAGGAAAATAACTGAGGTCTATCTATTAAAAAACTAAATTTAAGAAAAAACGTGGGCAAACAAAGTTTATTTGTGTTTCAGAAACGAGGCCTGAATAATAAAACACAGCTGACATTCTATCCCTATAGAGATGATGGAAGGGTGATTGTGGCAGCTATTACAAATATGGCCAGAGACTATGTCAATGCGTAAGTTACCACACTCACATCTCAAAATCTATTTCTTTATAGGTTTTCATTAAATGTATTCACATGTTTCAAAAATCGTTCTCCCAGTAAAAGCTTCGGTCCGCACTGCAAGTGATTTGAGTATTTTTGTAGTGTTATCAATTAATTCATAACTTATTTTTGTTGTATATTTTTGCCAAATTATTAGAGGCTTAGAAAGCAACATGTAAGGCCCCTACAACCAGTTAGCAAATTTACTTTGTATCGAAACTGATTGAGCGTGCGGTCTTTGACCATAACAACATACGATGAGGTTTTTAAAAGTCAGTCTACTTGTAGTGCAATAGTAGAGAAACAGCATTACTTCAAGTTATAATGACATCTTGATAAATATGGACAATCAAATAGTGACAGTCTTGGTGCTGTTAGATCTCTTCACAGCATTTGACACTGTGGATCGTCGTCATGTGCTGTTGAAACGAGTGGAATCCATCGTTGGTATATCTACATCGGCACTGATTGGCTAAGCTCATACTTCTTTAGGTGATATTAATTATACCGCGTGTTCCTAAATGGCTGTTATTCAGATAAAGGGCGTTCCGCAAGGTTTTTGAATTGGCCCATTGTTGTTTACATCACATGCCTGCAAACTCTTTGAAGTCATAAAGGTCATCTACCATGCCTATGCTAACGATACCTAGTTGTATTTGTCATTCAAGCCACATTTGGATGTTGGGGAATTATAAAGTCACGACATTTCGGTCTCATCATGAAACTATCATCAGGTATACAAGTAAATTTAATTATGCAAATACATCATTTAAAACTGCGTTATAACAAAAGGTATTGTTCGTAAGCACAATAGTTATTTAAAGGTTCTTAACTTAAAAACTTTGCTCTTATCGATCCAACCTGTACGTTGAGCACAATACCTTTTGTTATAACGCAGTTTTAAATGATGTATTTGCATAATTTAATTTACTTGTATACCTGATGATGGTTTCATGATGAGACCGAAACGTCTTGACTTTATAATTCCTTTAATTTTCATTATTAAAGCAATGATAAAAAATGTCATAATAATTTAACGATACAAAAACTCAAAATTCCCTGACACGGTTTTGTTGAAAGTTTATCTCAAAATCAAACTGCGCAAGAAATTAGTTGGGGTAAAAAACAAAATCCTTTTGACTTCTATCTCATGGAGTGAAGTTCATTAATCTCAACTCATAACATAATAAGAAAATGTTCATTTTCATTTGCTGTAAGTATGTATAGATAATATGGTTTCCGTGGAAAACATTCCACCCTACATGCTATTCTATCTATAACTGATCAAATACAAAATGCTATTGATAATA
>JAUPMH010204842.1:0-11427 GCA_032270665.1 Metridium farcimen
TCGATTTATTTTTTTGTAATTTGCACTGTACGGACTGTAATTTGCACTGTGTTACACTTTTCTGCACTGTGTTACACATGAACTGCACTGCTCTCAGCCAATCAAATGCGAGTAATTTTTTCATGTATATTATTATATATTAATCATCATTGATGATAATAAAGTTATTATTCCTGGTTTGTTAGGAGTTTTTCCAGTTTCTTGGTGGTACTTATGACAAGCCTAGATATTATCTTCATTACAAGACAGATGCACCTCTCAATATTCGTAGTATTTTCTACTTTCCTGAGACTTTACCTCAGATGATGTCCATGCAACAAGTTGATTCTGGTATCTCGTTGTACAGCAGAAAGGTCCTTATCCAACCAAAAGCAGAAAAGGTACAGTGTAGACATGTTGAGATTAAAAAATTGTAAATAGTAAGTACCATCGCTTGCTCTACCCTTTAACGTTTGCAACAAAGTCAAACTTTAAAGAGTGTTTGTTTGTTTCTAACTAATACAAACCCAGGTTGTGGAGTGGTCTAGTAGATCATTATAATTATATCACTCAGGGTTTCAGAATACATTAACACATGAAAATTCTCCCTCGCATCTTCTGTGATAAAAAAAAAGCCTTAAAAGAGAGACATACTAGTAGTTTTGTGATAGTTCTGCAATATTTACTATTTATAGTAAAGATTTTAAATTTTAATTGTTTGAGAATTAATTACACAAATCTTATCTTTCTCTTTGTTCTTATCCTAGGTAATGCCAAAATGGCTTCGCTTTGTCCGTGGTGTGGTTGATAGTGAAGATATTCCTCTTAACTTAAGCCGTGAGCTTTTACAAGATAGTGCACTTATCAGAAAACTAAGTGAAGTTCTATCAACAAGAATTGTGAAATTCCTTCAAGAACAATGTAGAAAAGACAGAGTGAAGTATGAAAAGTTCTTCAAAGACTGTTCAGTTTATATCCGTGAAGGTGTTGTCACCACTGATAATGAAAACCTGAAAGAAGAGATATCAAAGTTGTTGTTGTTTGAATCTTCAAGTGAAAAACCAGGAGTTTTAACCAACCTTTCAGCTTATTCTCAGAGAATGAAGCCAACACAAAGAAAGATATATTATCTCTGTGCTCCAAGGTAAGTTTAGGAGACATTGAGCTATTGACACAATTTCTTACCATATTAATTAAGTTGATAATATTAACTCCTTGCTTCAATGAATGACATCGAACAATGTCGGAACATTTGTCTTAGTTTATTAATATTAACTTTACTAGCTTTGAAATATAGAATGTTGAATTTTTTTTCTATCTGTACATTCAAGGATTTCTTAATATTTGAATCACATAATATTTTTTCTTTTCAGTCGAGAACTGGCAGAGACTTCACCATACTATGAAACACTGAAACAGAATGATGTGGAGGTAAGATATACTCAAAGAGTAAAAATATATCGATGGAAAATATGGCATTGTTAGTTCCTTCAGCTAGAAGTAAGCTGTTCTCCCAGGAAGCTGATAGTGTACCCTTTACACCCTAGTCTATTAAAGTAACTGTGTGTGATTCAGTTAGTCTATTAAAATGATCAAAGTGCTGTTTTGTTAGTAATATATACAATATGAGCGGCCGATCTGTATCCGATATACCAAGGCGAGTCAAAGATGAGCCGTTGTATATCGGATACAGATCGGACGCGAATATGGTATAGAACTTATGAAAGTCCAACGTCAGTTCTTTCATATTTTACTAAAATTGTCAAGATAAATGTAAATCTGGCCGAGAAAATTCAAGTTTAAACTTATGCAAATCAGGACGAAATCTGTATGAGATTTACAACCTCCGTCACGGACGTGAATTCTTTTGTCAATTGCTCATTAATTATTCATTAATTTTATAAGTACTATATACAGTATGAACATCCAATCTGTAAGTTGAAGACAAGCCACCGTATATATCTCATACAGATCGGATGCAAATACTGTATAGTACATACTTATGAAGCTCCAATGTTAGTTCTTACATGTTTTACTAAAATTGCCAACTGAAGATAAAAGTAAATTTGGCCAAGAAAATTTAAGTTAAAACTTATGCAAATCAGGACGAATCTGTATGAGATTTATAACACTTGTCACAGACATGATAATTTCTTTTGTCAAATTCTCATTATTTATTCATGAGATTTATAATAAAACTTGATTGTATTTTATAGGTTCTCTTCACATACAATGACCAAGATGATGTGGTATTGCACTATCTCAAGAAGTTTGAAGCCAAAGCCATCATTTCAGCAGAAAACTACTTGTCTGAAACAGAGGATATCAAACCTGAGACTGAACCTGAAGTGAAGGATTTGGATCCCAAAGGTAGACTATTTATTATAGTTGAAACATGAATTAGATATTGATAGCTACTGATAGTTGAATATCTAAGAAGAAGAAGAAGAGTTGTCAGTGCTTTAGTACATATCTCTAGGTGTGATTGTATTACTGGTATTATGTTTTATGACTTGTAATGATTATTATGATGATGGTGACAATAATGATGATGGTGAGGACAATAATGATGATGATGATGACAATAATGGTGATGATGATGATAATGATGGTGATGATGATGATAATGATGGTGATGATGATAACCACCATAATGATAAGGAGGAGGTGGACAAGGAGGAAGAGGAGGACAAGGAGGAGGAAGAGGAGGAGGACAATGAAGGTGATGATAATCATGTTTATGATGATTCGTAACCGGTCTATAGCTTGAGTTATTTGTTGTGGCACAGCATCATCACAGAATGGTTGAGAGCAGAGGCGTCTTTTTTCTCACCAGTACGATGGAAAAAGTAGCCTATGCAGGAAGGAAAATGTTTACCTTTAGTGAAAAAAAAAATCACTATATGATAACCCATGCCTTTGTCCCTGCAGAAGATGTTATGCCAACCAAGGAAAGTGATGACCTTGCTCAGTGGATGAACAGCATCCTTGGAAAGAGCAAGGTTGTTGATGTCAAAGTCTCTAAGCGTCTTGTCAACACCAGTCATCCTGCCATGATCACTGTGCCAGATATGGTTGCTGCCAAACATTGGCTGAAGCTCATTAAAAGTGAACAGAACAATAAAGAAATTGGTGATGCTAAATTCCAGATCATCCAACCAACATTAGAGATTAATCCAAAGTAAGATTTCTCTCTATGGTTTATCTAGATAGACCAGTTTCGTGTTATCTAGCACTGCTGTTCTATTTGACAAAAGGCATATTTGCACAGGAATAATCTAGATTCGGAGTAAATTCAAATGTGTTTTCTATTGTTGTTTTTTCTTGCTTTGTTTGGGATTGGTGAATATTTTAACAACAAATCGAGACTTAGTCTGTACAAATGCACCTTTCAAATAATACAGCAATAACACTGAAGTATTGCATACTATATATTGGTGAAACAAAACTAAAGATCTATTGTCTAATACAAATACAAACTTGTGGCTATCACTTGAGTAGAACAGTGTAACTATTGTATTCTTTATTGTAATTTGGAATGTATAGTTCATGGTTGAATGGTTTCTTAGTAAGTCAATAACTGCAAATAATCTGCAAATAATCTTGTTCCCACTACTATATGCCTGAAAGACACTTTCAGTTCATGAAGTGGCAAGTGACTAGTTTCATGTCATCGATCATAAATTATTTACATGAAAATGAAAGAAAAAGCACTATTATTTAGCGTCAGTAGTTCCTTCAACTAAAGTAAGCTGTTCTCCCAGGAAACCTCTTTTCCTTCTCTCTATTGATGCTCTGTTTTACGGGTATTTAACACTACTCAAAGCGGAATGGAAAGAAGTTTAAATTAATTGTAAGGCCACTGGTGATCCAACTTGGGACCTTTCACTCCAAAAGCCCAGGGGGGGATCCAGGATTTTTTTGCGGGGGTGCACCATTAGGAAATGACGTAATATAAAAATAAATTAAGAAAAAATATTTTCAACCTTTACGTTTGTCGGCGCCCAGGGGGGGTGGGATTGCCCCCCCCCCCCCCCTCCGATCCGCCCCTCAAGCCACGCACTAACCGAGCTACCTACACTTGTTTCTTGATTCTTACAACCTTCGCCTATGATTGTATTCTTACAGACATGAACTTATCAAAAAACTAGAAAAAGCCAGGAACAACAACAGTCAACTTGCTACACTCATCACTAGCCAGGTAATTATTTGATTGATGGATGTTAAAAACAAATATTACAAATTATACAAGTATAACCCAAAAATATATAAATTAAGAAACACTGCATATCTAGTTATAAAGCTCAGTTCATTAACTATAAGCACTTTTGTTTTCTTGATAACTGTGTATTTTACATTTTTTGTTCTGTAAATATTTGACAATATACTCAATTGTTTTTAAAAAGATTAGATGATATTTAGATTATTATCCAACTACCGGTAGTCATAGATGAGTAAAAATATTGCAGGAGTAAAACTGGATAATTGAGTAAAAATATCCAGCGATATTTTTACACCACGTTACCAGTTATTTACACTAGATTGGTTTTCCTTTGCTAGTAAACATGCGCCTTTCAAGTAAGACCTTTTTCAAACTGTCTAATAAGATATATGTATACAATACTTTAAAATACTTTTTAGATATTTTAATAGCTGATAAATAGTTGAGGAAAGTTATGTATGAAAAATATGACAATTGAGAATCTAGTTTTAAAGTATTGTATACATATATAATTAAAATTGTTTTTATTCCTGTAGATCTATGACAATGCTCTGATTGCTGCAGGACTGAATGATGACCCAAGACCAATGGTTGCAAGACTGACAACTTTACTCAGCAAGGCCCTAGACTCTCATTCTCAGTAGAGATAATAGCAAACATGGACAGAACATTTTATATTGACTAAAAACACAATAGCATCACAGAATAAGTTCTTTTATGAAAAAATGTATAAGTCACTATTAAAGTACTTATTGACTGAGTGGCAGGGCCATACAGGAAAAAGTTTGGGCTCGCGGTCAATGACCAAGAGCCAAATATTTTCCTGTACGGCTTGACCTAACTCAGTCAATACGTTTTTTATCATATGACCTACTCTTATGTTTCGAGTAGCTGGTCCTTACGCATTTGTATGGACCAGGTGAAAAAAGCCGTACAGACCCCATCACGTGCCTTTTTCTGAAGGTTTTCTTAAGAGTGGGTGCCGAGAGGAGGTGGGGAGGGCAAGTGGGCTGTCATGCTTTTCATTCTTTCTGGCTAACATTGATCCACTCTGGTTGAACTGGTTTCATCTAGTTTTTGTGTAAAAGTAGGGGCTGGTTTACATTCTTAGAATACAACTCTTTGTTAGCCTCCTCTGCAGGCTACTCCTTAGGGATTCCTTTGTTGACGCAATCGGGATTCCTATGTTGAAATATTTGGCAGAGAAGAACTGGGAACAAGTTTTTTTCTCCTTACCACAGGAAGCCCAACGAAATGAGTTTAAGAGGTACCTGCAGAAGAGACTAACTCTTTGTATTAAATATTTTTGTTGTTGAATCCAACTTCTGTAATCGGTGTATGCCAAATAACCACTGGGAAGAACAGTCACAACAAAACCAACAACATTGTTAAACCTGGCCAAGACCAGAGTCAACAAAAGCTGAGCTTATATTAAAATAGAAATTGTTGCTGAAATAAGGGCTTTAGTAAGAATCATAGGTGCAACAAGGGAATTGTATATGGAGTATGTTTAGGGAGAAAATTGTGTGTATTTTATGCAGCAAGATGTAATAAAAACAATAATAAAAAACCAAAACTATTATTATATATTGATTGTTTATTGAGTAAAGCTAATTCTTCCCCTTACAGACAGTAGTTGATTAAAGCTTCATTATACAGCCAGATACAACACCTATAGTAGTCACCCATTGAATTAGTATGTTACATATAATATGCACGCATGCATTAATGTATTTGCAATAAATCCCTTTTGATGGGCCTTCATTACTTTTACAATACTATTTTATAATTTGACATTTATTATTGCTACAATGCAATGAAGAGAAATAAAATTATTTAGTATAACAGTATGCTAAATCAATGACTTTGTATAATAGTCACCTCACTATTGATACAGTTATGACTTAGTTACATCGTGTCAATTAGGGGCTTTCATGTATTAGTGTATTGGGGGTTGGCAATATTAGGGGGTCACTTTTTTTGGAAGCTTTATAGGGGGGTTGGTACTAATTGTATGCAGTTTTATAGGGGTTTAGTAAAAACTGGACTAAATATAGGGGGTTGTGATATTTTTGCCAAACAGGACGGGAGGTTGGGTAATATTTGGAAAAGACAAGTGATTTTGCCGACCCCCCTATACACTAATAAATGAAAGCCCACTTATAATCTAGTGAATAACACACTTGGAAGAATTTTAGTAGTGGCTAGTGAATACTGAAAAAAAAAAAACTAAGAATTGAATTGATGGACAATATTTCTTTCTATAGAATTGAGATTTATAGGGTAAATTTGATCAAGGTTTTACATAGGATCACTATACATTAATAAGGTACTTAAAAATGCCAGCACTTTGAACAAAAAAGGACATTGAAGACTTGACAACATGTACATTATTGAAATACTAAATGTGAATTCATTTTTTAAAGGTTTTGGACAGTTTCAAAATGAACTCACTAGCACAATGAAATAACAGTATTCCTTGCCTTGTATACCCCCCTCAATAATATTACATGTGAACATTTGCGAAAATAAACTACTGTCTTAACTATTTAGCATTCTTGGTTGTAAGGATAAGAGCTACAATCAAGCCATACAACCCCAATACTTCAGCGAAAATAAGGATAAGAATCATGCCGACAAACAAGCGTGGTTGTTGTGCTGTTCCTCTGACTCCAGCATCGCCGACAATTCCAATGGCAAAACCAGCGGCAAGGCCACTCAGCCCAACACTAAGGCCTGCACCAAGATCAACAAAACTCCTGAAGTAGAAAACATTGGTTAGTTAGGTGTCATTTCACAGTACATTGCAATAGACCAAATCAGCTAACGCGTTGCTATGTACATTTCCACCCAATTCAAAACCACTGGGAATAAAAAATTTTGTTCCAAAAATTTACCATGTGACATCAAAATACACAAGACAAAGACCCTTATTCCCAAAAGATTTGAATTTGGTAGAAACATACATAGCAATGCATTAGCTGATTTGGTCTATTGCATATTGTGAATTACTTGTACATTGTAACAGTTAGAGAGATAATGCTTAGTGGACAATTGTATAATTTGGTTACAAAACTAATTGTAGTTTTCTTAGTATTAGTTCCTTTTAAGCAGTACACAAGCATCTGCCAAATGCAAAGTACTAACAAGAAACAATATCTAAGCATTGTTAGTGTACAGGAACTGAAGAACTGAACGCTAATCTATAACTTGACTTTGAATTTTAGTCATTAGAAAATGTTGTAATCTCTGTGCGTCTTTTGTTTTAAGCAGTACACAAGGATCTGCCAAATGCAAAGTACTAACAACAAACAGAACATTGAGTAACAATCTAGTAATTACATACAGGAAACAACATATGGCTCTAAGATAATATTCACTCACTACTAATTATATAATTATGGAATGATATATAAGAATGATGTACTTACTTGAACAGTGTGTAAGATGATGGGTCAACTGAAAGCAATCAAAACAATATCATTAGATTCATGTATATATACATTTTTCTAAATAAATTATTCAGGTATTATCTACTGACTTAAGTCCACAATCCCCACATTGTAAAAGACTTATTGAATATTTCTGTGTTCTATCATTAAAAAGAGGACCTAAAAAACAACCATAAAAATGACAAACTTTGAGTCTAACAGTACTATCCTAAGCCAACAAAGTATAGCAGTTGGTGGCAAGAGAAATACAAGGATATTTTAAGGTTTTTCTTGTATTTATAAATGGTTAATATTATCCCAGAAAACATGGTGAATTTCTCAAGCTGACTCTATTGTTGTGATGTGTGTACTACTAGTATTCTATTATAAGGGTGCTATAATAGGGGTCATTTGAGCAGGTTTATTATTTGCTTGACATCACTTCAGCAAAGATGCAAAAAAACTCTTGAACATAACCAAAACAATATTGAACTTATTAACATTATCAGGAAGGTGAGATTCTAATCAGCAAAAGCCTGCTATGAACAACATTTAATATTTTTAATTTATATCAATTTTTTTGCGTATTTGAAGTATACAATTTGAAATTACAAATGTATTTTAGTGCTATAATTCTATTGAACTTTGTGATCATTTTCTATTAATATTATCATACTTATTATATTTTCAATTGTACATGGAAACTAGCGAGTAAACTAGTATAGGCTGCGACGGTGTTTGATAAAAACGATAGGTAATATAATGAAATTTGTCACACTGTAAAAATTTGTTGACTTAATTTTACTGACGTTTTCAAGCTTTAGTCCTTCGTCGGAGCAAAAGAGAAAATTGTATTATTTATATTACTGTGTGAAAAACAAATTAATCGGTTAAACTGTGTAACAAAAGTATTAACATAAATATATTGTGATCGTCTGGGCAGATGTAGTCTTAAGCAAGAATGTTGGTGTCGGGAATTTGAACAACCTGAGAATAGGTGTTATTCCATTTTAAGATAGCATCCATTCTGGTTGGCAAAACATCAGACACCATCAACAACAGTCTAAAGTTCTCAAGACTACATATACTTGGATGATCACAACATATCAACTTGCTTACACATGGGTTCAGACCATTCATTAAATAGTCCAAAAATATATACATTTAACATACAAATGTATCAATTGATAGGGCAAAAATCAAAACATTTGACATTTTCATTGCTATGACATTGAAAGAAACTCTGGACATTTTTGAAACAAGCATGTATATTTTATAGTCTTTTACTCTTAGTTATATTCATAATGTAGGCAATGTTTATTTATATGATCACAAGCAATAAATGAAAACTTACTCATACAGCTTATTAACTAATGGTTCAAAAATCATTCTCTCCTTTAACAAAACCATAATGCCTTCTGGGTTTTATTTTTTTGGGGGGGAGGGGGGAGTAGATATTTAACATAACCATAGTGCCTTCTGTGTTTTTTTGGGGGGAGGGGGGGGGGGGGAGTAGATATTGCAATTTAAATTTGTTTGATTTGAATAAATTACAATTGGTTTGATTTGATTTGCTATAGCTTACTCATAAATAGAAGGCATGTAGGGACATTTGATTATTGTGAAAGTACAGAACACAATACATTCACTGATCATGAAACAATAGATCAAGTTGAGGCTAGGTGGATAAAATAATGTTTAGGTTCATCCACTCCAGCCTCAACTTTTTTGTGATCAGTCACATTTAACCTTTCCATCTCGATAAATGCTTGTCTTACCAAGACCAATATTATCTACACTGAGCCAAAAGGAAATTCGCTTTGCTTTTTTTAAATCCAATTATTTCTTTATTTGGGCATTTTTATGCCTTGTAGAAATGCCTTGTAGAAATGCCTTGTAGAAATCAATATCTAGAATTGTATTTTCGTTTTTACTCTAAGACCATGAAATTATACAAAGCACTGGAAAGGAATCCATTTTTCTAGTAACCTAAATGTTTATTTGATATAGTCGATGATCTACAGGAACACAAATAAATGTGTGAAAAAATGCAAAGAAAGCCAACATATCTTATGTCCTTAATTTTGATGTTATAATTGAATTTACAGGATAAAATCCAAAATAAGATGTGAACATTTATTTACTTTGAATAACAGGCGTAAAAACTGGAATAAAACGAATATAAATTAGAATTTCATTTGAAAATTTCCGGATATTTTCTCGAATGGGAAAAAACACCTGGAGTTTTTTTAGTGCTTCCAAATCATATGATATACGTCATGTTCGAATCAATATTCAGCAGCCAGAACATACCATAAAATTGTCGTTTTTATTTAATTAAATCATGTCGAAACTGAATAAAGGTTTCAGCAATAAAAATATTGTTTATTCCTGCTTCTATAAGTGGATATGTTAGTGTAAAATAAGGGTAAAAATGCTTACTTGCACTGCCAATAAGTACAGCCACTACGAGGCCGTAGATAGCGATAATACCAGCCATAACTACGGGAATAATAGACTTCATGATCAATTCTGGTCTCATGACACTCATAGCTGCTATTCCAGTACCACTTTTCGCTGTTCCATAAGCTGCCCCGAGTGCTGGAATGAGAGATGATCAAACGCATTGTAATGGCATCAAAATGGTCGATCATTTCAACATGGTCATCGAGGCGTCAAACACCCTAAAACTTACCACTAAAAACCATGGCTGCAGTCGCTCCCATTACACCAAAAAAGGCTACATAGCTGGGTTGTTCTCCGTCAGACATTTTTAAAGGAAAATGAGGTGTTTTAATTTGAAAAATCACCAGTCTAAAAGGCAAAAGAATCGATGTATGTCACCAAGATGGCGGTACACTTAGAGGTGATGTCACGAGACTTTCCCGAGCTAACCGGCAATTTAGAGCCAGTCCACCGACGGTGTGCCGGAAAACGTTTACGAAGATTTCCCGAAGGATGCTACACAGGCAACCCAAAACAAAAAATGATATTTATTAATGATAATAATAAAAGTACAAATAACTGAACTCTGTCATCAACCATGTAAATAAAAACCTCAATGTACAGGTAAACGTTTTGATACTTGTATTTAGCACTAGTTTCGTACTATTTTTTCGATCAGAAAACTTGAGTCCTTTTTCATTCGTGATCTACTTTCCGAAAGAAAAGAGTGTCGAAGAAAAAAAATAAGTTAAAATTAAAAGAAAAAACGGAATCAATATAATAAAATTCAGAGTTCTTGACTGTAGATTCTCTAGTAAGACTGCATCCCCGGAACTAAAAATGGACTAAAATACACTGATGAAATAATGATTTTATAAATGAAAATATTGTGCTGAAGAATCCTCCCAGACATTAGTGACATTAGTATAAAGCTGAAACATCCATGCTCGTCTTACAGAAAGTCTAACTGGCTAGTATAAGTGTGGCCAAGTGTAGTAAACTAAGAACTAACGCTGGGCAAAATACAAGGGAGACAAGGGAGGGATATTAAAGAGAAACAAATCATGTCACACAACAACTGTGTCTCATTGAAAGCCTTATCATTCTAAAAAGCGAAGAATTTGACCACGATTTACAAGAGCATCATTGTTTTTCAGTTTATTACAAGAAACCTTTATATTTCTACAGATTAATCTCTATAATAGTGATATATTTGCAATCTTCATAAATACCTCGGAATGTGGGCATTTCCCTCAGCATTATTTACAGTATGCTCTCAGCGTTTTACCGGTTCTGCCTTTCTCTTTGACCTGCCTCTTGCTATAAATTTGCCTATGGCTCTCCACCTTT
>JAUPMH010204953.1:0-11425 GCA_032270665.1 Metridium farcimen
GGCCAGTATTTCCGTATTCATCCTAAACAATATCACCGTCATATGTCTATGAGAGCTGAGCTGTACGGATGTGCACCTGGTAATTGTTTAACATGCCAATAGATGATATTTTGAATATTGTTATTTACACTCAGTCTTAGAGTATATAGTTTAAGAGATTGCTATTTTATCTATGTCCGAATGCATGCACCACCACTTTATATTTGAATACAGATATTGATGGAGAAAAAAAACATGAGAAAATCATAATAACAACGAATACAACGACTTCTCAAACAAACTGTGTGTGGCGTGCGCAGGTTGACGTCCAATAATTTAATTATCATTGTTTTGAAAAGCTTTCTTTTTTTATAAAAAAAAATATGCGTATTTTTATTACTTTGCTATCAAGCTTTTATTAACAATTATAGTTTTGGCCATGCATTTTTCTATATACCTCCATGTTCTCCTGTATATAATTGGTACTCTTTACAGCGAAATATTTTATATTTGTTTGTCTGTTTCTAATGTCAGACATTCTTGTCTTCCTTATACTAATTATTCACCGATTATTCTGCTAAATATATTTATGCATCGCTTTTAGCTAGTTTTGACATTTTCTCGTGTTTCAAATGCCCTGCGTTCATTTACCAGAGTGAAAAAAAATTGCTGAGCCTTAGATATGTGATAATTAACCATTGGTGGTTTTTATTATGTACAGATAAAGTCGTCCCACCTCTACCATGTACTGGTGCCTTAGGAATGCAAGACAGATCTATTCCAGATACAAGTATCACAGCATCTTCTATGTGGGATGCAAGCCACGGACCTGGGCGTGCAAGGCTTGGTATTTCCAGGCAAGGCTCCAAAACAGGAGCATGGTCTGCCAAAGCTAATGACAAAGGACAATGGATACAGATCAAATTGAATAAAATAAGTAAAGTAACGCAATTTGCCATACAAGGCCGTCAAGATTACAATCAATGGGTAAAAACATTTACTCTCCAGTACAGCCAAGACGGTGGCTTGTTCGAGGACTATCAGGGAGGAAATGTACTCCAGGGAAACACTGATAGAAACACAGTGAAAGGACACGTTCTAGATCCACCTATTATTGCAAGGTAATATTAATACAAACTCTTTATTTCATTTTTAACTTACTGGATATATCTCAAGCTTTGACCCTCGAGATATTGGGTAGACGTCATGTTTACAATATCCCGTGCCCTGATTGGTTCAAAAATTACAAAGGGAAATTAATGTTGTTTTAATTTAAGCAGCCGTTTGTTTAGAGAGAAACATTGCGTGCCAATAAGAAAACGGCTATGGTGGAGACTTGAGATACAAATGAGATGGTTTGCTTAGAACAATAGCCTGTCTGTAAAGCAAAATTTAACAGATAACTTTGTACATTTCGTTGCAGGTACATCCGTGTCTTGCCAAAATCGTGGTACGGACATATCTCTATGAGAATGGAGGTTTACGGATGCACGTCAGGTAAGACTGTTTATGCGTTGTTCACTCTGATAAGCAAATCTGGCTACAGTTATTTTGATTAAGAAATTTTGCTAATTTTGTTTTCTTTTTTTTACCAGGCTTCCCTCTACCACCATCTCCTAGCTGTCTCAAGGCTCTTGGGGTCGAGAGTCGAGCGATACAAGATCAACAAATGTCTGCATCATCTCAGTATAACATTCATTCCACCGCTATCAATGGACGGTTACACTTCCAGAAGAATGGGCACAAGCTGGGCTCGTGGATTGCATTACGAAACAATAAATACCAATGGATTGGAGTTGATTTTAACAAGGTTATCAAGGTTACGATGTTTTCCACGCAGGGCCGCCAGGATTATCGTCAATGGGTGAAGACTTATAAACTAGAATACAGCTTGGATGGCTATGAATATGATATATATTCACTAAAGGGACAACCAAAAGTAAGACATGTTTTAATGTTTTAATGTGGTGCTTATGTGGTGCTTATAGCTAATTTCACATACGTCTCAATGCGCTTTACAATATTTTATCGTACAGACCGCTGGCGGCTTACAATCATGGGGAATTATTAGTCAGTATGTATTAGTATAAGCCTGTCACTGAGGGTGGTCACGGCCAGGGTTTGGTACGTCCTCAGTTGTTCTTGTACGTACCTCCTTTATATGCTATTCATGTTTAACAAACAGCCATACCCAGCTTTCGTTTTTTAATCGGCAACTAAGGATGACTAAATTTAATATATAAATTTAATATATATATATAATCGCGTGCATTTAAAAATAAGAAACAAATAATTTTTTTTCTTGAAAAATTTGTCAGTTGGTAATATTTTTTTAAGCTTAAGTCAGCATCGACGAATAACGGTGAATAACAACTTGAATTGGTTTCACCATTTATTCGTCGATATTCACCGCGCCAAATTGCTATAAGATAATTGATTTTATATATATAAAGAGAGTCTTTTAGATGTTTTGTATTTATTTACGTTATTACACACACAAGTTATAAATACAAAAATGATACATTGGGTGTAAATAAAGGTAATTCAAATATTTATTAAAATAGTTTAGTGCTAGGTTTGTATGGCTGTCGAGGCTGAGAGTGAGATAAGCTAGCTGGACTATAATGCAATGACCTTTCATATGTTGCACACTCCCACATCCCACGGCCAATACGGGTGTATGGGTGGCGTAGTCATTTACTGAGCGCCTCTCACCGCTGTGATCCAGGTTCGAGTCCCGGCTCGGGCATAAATTATATGTGAGCTGATGTGTTCTTCTCACCTATACCACAAGGGTCATTATTTAGGTTATCCGGTTTTCCTCCCTCCGCAAAAATGAACATGTGAGAATAATTGTTTGAGTCTGAGTCTCCACAATTAGCAACTGGCTAAATACATTGAGACGTTAAAAAAGTGATTTATAATTTACAATACCAACAGTAATATTTTGAGTAATGTTTTGTTTTGTTTATCATTTTGAAGATCTTCGGAGGAAACAGTGATCAACACACTGTCGTCACTCATCGCTTGACCCAGTCCATCTTTGCACGTTATGTCCGTGTTGTACCGGTCACGTGGTATTCTCGTATTGCTATGAGGGTTGAGTTTTACGGTTGCACTGAAGGTATGCTTGATCGTTTATCTGCTTCCTTCCCTTTCATTATTCACCCAAACATAAAGTTGAAACTCATTACTAAATACTAACTCGATAACTTAACAGTTTATTTAGTCTTTAGGCACTACCTCATTAAAACGTTATTTATACTTTAGTCTATTTAACTTAATTTTGTACTACTAATTATGTAAATATCATGTAAAATGTGTGAAATAAAATTGATTTGATTTGATTTGATTTGATTTGTTACGTTATATCATGTGCTATAATCTAAAAATATTTAACTTGGAGCAGTGATTTGCAGGGTTTAATATTAATTTATTAAAAAGATGAATACTGCTAGCTATGACCTTCTTTTAAAAGTTTTCATTGTAATTGTGTTTTAGAGTGTACAAAATAAGTGTTTTACTTCTTTAGGATTTGTCCCTCCTCCTGTCCCGAAATGCCTTGAGCCACTTGGTCTTGAAAATGGTTTAGTTAAAGATAGCCAACTGTCTGCTTCTTCCCAATGGGCTATTAACCATCGCGTTGGTAATGCAAGACTGTATTTCCATGCTGCTGGAGGAAGAACTGGTGGGTGGTCAGCAAGATACAGTAACCTTGATCAATGGATGCAGGTAATAGGGAAAAGGGACGAAACACAAACAAAAAGCATGCAATGTATTATATCATATCATATTATGTTATATTTTGATGGATGTTAACAGCCTAATCACGAAAAATAGTCAGATCATAAAACACGTACTTATTGCACTCTGGTCTCGGAGGCAATTCATAAAACAAATCAAACTCATTATGGTTAAATCAAATTGCGTGGCAGCAATATGCTCCTTCATGCAGCAGTCCGGTAAGTCTTCCATATATCCCATGTACACTTCTACATGTCAAGATGAATGCTGTGTGCCTGTGTAGTGTAGTGTAGAGTATGTTCGAGAGACATCAGCCCTCCATCAGCTAAACGCTTAAAAACATAGCCTGCTTTAAAAAGATAGTATTCCTTTTATTATATTACCAACACCACTAATGGATTGTTTATTGATTATAGGTTGACTTTCTAAAGCATGTCAAGATTGCAGGACTCGGTACTCAGGGTCGTGAAGAGTACAGACAATGGGTGACTAAGTATTCTTTGGCCTACAGTGATGATGGAATCTTCTGGAGTGATTACATAAACAAAGCTGATGGAAAAACAAAGGTAAAACAATGAAGGGACTATTTGGAAACATAATTAATTGTAATCATTAGTTTTAAAAGTTGAATAAATGAGATTTTACCGGATTAATACATGATTTTAAATAGAAAATGTTCACGATCCAAAAAAGAATTCAAATAATGTGCTATGCGTACATAATTTAGCATTTGCGAAAGCAATTGTGTTAATTGCAAATACACAAGTAATAACCTAATAAAATCAAGTTAGTATTAAATAATGTGCTTTGCCTAAAGAATTAAGCATTTGCGAAAGCAATTGCGAATACACAAGTAAAAACAGAGTAAAATCAAATTAGTATTAAAAAATGTCTCATACGTACATAATTCAGCATTGTATTTGAAATACACAAATAAAAACATAATAAAATCAGATTAGTACTAAAATTAATGAAAGCATAAAGCTTGGACCCTAATTATAATTGAAAAATAACCAGTATAATTGTTTACTATTTTAGTTGTTTGATGGAAACACTGACAGCAATACTGTTGTACGTCACAAATTAGAAGAACCAATCATCGCTCGCTATATCAGAATCAAACCAAAAGCATGGTATCGATGGATCACACTGAGAGCTGAATTGTATGGTTGCCGAAAAGGTTTGTTGAGACGGTTTTCGTTAGATAACACATATTTCCCTCTCAAGAAACCAGTTGTGCGAGTTATATTTGATCTATTCATTTTATTTACAAAGTTGTAAATTTGTTGTTTTGAGACAAAACAGCGACCATGTCAGGTAGTGAAAATCTGAGCATGTTTCGAAAAATGTCCCATTTTACCTCCAAAGTTGCATGAAATTACATAACACTTTCTTAAGATATAGATAAGGATTAAAATTAAGATATTTTTTTTAGATATATATTTAGATAAATTTTCAAAGAAACGCAAATAAATGATGGAAAACGAGATGCGCGAAATGGATGCACAGTAGCAAGAGTCCGGAGCTACCTTAAATCTTAATGTGATTTATTAAATTATATTAATATATTTTGATGTGTTTTTCTTCTTTTAAATTATATATTTCTCGCTTGCTTATCATCATTTCATTTTGGTAGGTTTCAAAGTTACACCCAATCCCTGCTCTAAAGCATTGGGAATGAAAAGTGGAGCTATCCCTGATTCCAAGATTACAGCATCCTCACAATGGAGTGCAACCCATGGTCCAGCTCGCGCTCGACTTGATACCGTTAAAACTGGATCCAAGACAGGGTCGTGGTCAGCTAAGTCAAACGATAAAGGGCAGTGGATCCAAGTTGACCTGGCTAAAGTATCAAAAATCACTGGTATTGTGACCCAGGGCCGACAGGACTACAATCAATGGGTTACAAAGTACGATGTGCAGCACAGCTATGACGGCGTGACTTTTTCAAACTATGGTTCTCTTCTGGGAAACACTGATAGGAGCACTAAGATTGGCCACATTCTCAAGCCTGCGATCACTGCAAGATTCATTCGTATTCGTCCTACAAGTTGGTATGGTCACATCTCAATGAGGTTTGACATAGTTGGATGTTCAGAAGGTAA
This sequence comes from Metridium farcimen, assembly GCA_032270665.1. NCBI lineage: Eukaryota > Metazoa > Cnidaria > Anthozoa > Actiniaria > Metridiidae > Metridium > Metridium farcimen. The sequence goes on from JAUPMH010204953.1 coordinate 5,829, forward strand.
TATCTATAATACAGATGTTAAGAAAGCTATTATTTGTAATTGAACTGATCATCAAGAACTGAGTGACATTTTCGTCACACATTTTAGCGCAATAGTTGGTTAGAGTTTGTAACTAAAGTTTGTAGCTGAACACTTTGACAGTACAATATTAAACCACATTAAACCACTGAAACCGGTAGAGTTGCCGTTAACAACCACAACAGTTTCACATCCATTTCGTAAACCGTATCTGACTGTCAAAACAGAAAATGTGTTACTCTTTTGTAGCCAACATATTCAGTTACCAAATGTTTCATAATTTCTAAATATCTTATTTCATATAAAAAAACTACAAGTTCACCCCTTTCTATTTCCATTATTATATATATATATAGGTGTATTCCATCAATGTATATCGGGTGCATTGTGGGTATTTATGCCTCTGCGTGCTTCCATGCGCTCTTGGTACTACCATAACCATTTATAAAACTTCAATGATGTTTACTGCATGTCATTCAATGAATTCTGAAAAAATCGGAGCTTTATAAGGGAGAATTACTTATATTCATATATACTTATATACCTATATGGTCAGAATTTATGCAAACCTCGGAATTTTTTAACAGAACAAATTTTAAACAAGTTCTATTGTTTATAACAGGTATTGTGCAACCGACTGTCCATCCTTGCATGAAACCATTAATATCTCTGGACAGCCAAATGTCAGCATCATCCGAATGGCACAGCAGCCACAGGGCAGCCAATGGTAGGTTAAATTTCCATGCAGGAAGTGGACGAACTGGAGCGTGGTCGTCAAGAGCAAACAATAAAGACCAATGGCTTCAAGCGAACTTTGGTAAAATAATGGACGTAAGGCGATGTGCAACCCAAGGTAGACAGGATTATTCACAATGGGTAAAGTCTTACTCCGTCTCGTACAGTTATGACGGGGTATTCTGGACAGACTACGCAGTCAAAGGTAGCAAAGTGGTACGTATTTTACCGCCTTGTGGGTTTTATTGTAAATTTGTTGGTTAAAACTAGGACGATTTGTAATTGAAACTGTTTAGCCATACATTCAGTGAGAAGGGAATGACTTTGATATTAACTTAAAAAATATATATATTTACCGTATTGACTCGAACAAGTACCGCCTAATAGCAAAAACATCAATATTTATTACGCAAAATCACCAAAGACATGACCCAAATAATTTTTGCACTAAAAGCATTTAATTGTTATTATTGTTTTGCTTAGTACCTCTAGTTTCATCATTATAATGAGTTCTTACCATTATATATCTTTATTGAACTTACGCTATTGGACGTTTTGACGCTGTTAATAGTTTGGTGTCATTTTCTTCTTTATACTGTGCCACAATTTCTCATTTAACAATATAAGTAAATAATATAATATTGTATTTTAAAGATACTCAAAGGCATTAACGATACTCTGCTGTTGGTTAAAACTTTCAGTTTCTGTGTAAAATATTTCTCATATCAGAATTGTAATGACTGATATGTTAAAATACAAATTTGTTTCACTCTGGCCTGATTTTGGTTTAATTTATTCAGACGTTTCGATCTATACTTATACCTTCATCAGTGATCCATAAGTGTAGACAGAAACGTCTGGATAAATTAAACCAAAATCAGGCCAGAGTCAAACCACTTTGTATTTTAATCTGAATCCTGGCTGCAAATTCAACATTTTTGACTGATATGTTGTTGTATTTTAAAGATATTTAAAGGCAATACCGATCGATATTCTGTTATTGGATATAACTTTGAGCCACAATTTACAGCTCGTTATGTACGGATACACCCGCTGTCATGGTACGGGCATATATCGATGCGAATGCAATGTTATGGATGTGTAGGTAAGAAAGTAATATTAGAACAACTGTGTAAGAAGCCATGTGGCAAACACTCGTTATTCATTTATTGTGCTCCTAGTTTTCAGTTTTCAGGCACAATTTTTGAATCCCATCCAAGGGAGGGATGCATGCTCCCATGTTCCCTTGATATTTTTGCATTCTCTCCCCTGTTCCCCATCAGAGTATAATAACTATTTCCCTGAAATGTACGTTTTACCTTATGATCCCATGATCATACCATTGTTTTATCATATTTTGTTCCCATGTTCCCTGAAAATAATTTGTCAGTATCCCTTGTTCCCTTAAATTAAATGTGCTTTTTCCCTTGCTCAATAAAACCCCTGGGAGGGGCTCTTTTTGTAACAAATCCAATTATCTGAATACGGGTATCATTCTAATAGCACAATTTTTTTTTAAAGTTTTTTTTTTACATTTTATTTCTAATAACTTCACAATTTTATCACGAGCATGTAAACTTTGAAAAAGCACATCATTTAGCAGAATCCAAATATTTTGAAATTAACCAAGGCATTATTGATGGTGCACAGGTTTGTGATGTTTGGATATTATTTTATTTTATTAAATGCTTTTTTCCATATAGCATCACAAGAGTCACCGGAAAAGTGCGTTAATCCTCTTGGCCCAACAAGCAAAGAAAACCCTGATTCTGTCTTCAGTGCCTCTTCAATGGCCAGTAACAACCATTCTCCATCTAGAGCTAAGATAGGTACCATTAAAGTCGGAAGCCAAGCTGGTGCATGGTCTGCACTGTACAATAACTTTGGGCAATGGATACAAATCGACTTTACAAAGGTCGTAAAGATAACAAGGATAGCCTCCCAGGGACGTGATGATGCAAATCAATGGGTCACGTCTTACAAGATACGGTTTGGTTTGACACGATATTTCGAGGACTATAACAAAGGGAATACATTTCAAGGAAACTCTGATCGTAAAACAATAGTCGGTAATGTTCTTGAGCCTCCTATTGTTGCAAGGTATATCAGAATCTTGCCAATTACATGGTATGGACACATTTCCATGAGACTTCAATTCTATGGATGTACCAAAGGTAATTTCATTTTTCATTTGACATGTTTTACAATGTATTTATTGCATCTCAACTCAAATTTGCAGTAAAACAACTTTTGATTTTGAACGACGATTTATTTTTCATCAGAACAAACTGATGAATATACTGCAATTCTAGAAGCTAAACTTCAAGAACCAGATAGGAAGCACAATTTTTCAAACAAAGGAAACCTAATCTCGATTAATTATAATATATAATCAATTAAACTATTTAGAGCTTAACATTTCGGAAGTGATTTTCGTTGGCTGATGTATTCGTTCTCAAATAGGTTTTGTTCAACCATCTATACCAAGCTGCCAGAAGGAATTATCTCTACATGACTCTCAACTATCGTCTTCCAGTGAATGGTCCAAGACATATAGTGCTGCCAAAGCTAAGCTTCACAATCAGAGAATAGGAGCGAATGGGGGATCCTGGATAGCATTACGTAACGACCGTTACCAATGGCTACAAGTCGACCTACAAAAGGTCTCTAAGATAACAATCATCTCGACGCAAGGACGATCTGATTACGCACAATGGGTTAAGACATTTACTGTGGACTATAGTGTTTTTGGCAGTGGATTTGTACACTACATGGAAGGGCCTAAACAGAAGGTTCATAATTCATATGTATGGTGATGTTTTGGTGATGTGTACAGTTATCAAGCGTGCAGCGATTGACAAAACACCAGAGAAGTGTCAATTTTCTTAATATTTATCTTGTTCGTGTTATGCAAACCCCCTATATAAATTTATACAGGCTACACAGAAAGCAAGTTCTCGATTTCCTTTATATCATACAAATTGCCACATTTATTATTTATAAATGTAAACGCACCTCAAACAATCAGAAGGCGTGATTTATAATAGTCATTTATAAAATAGTTACTTGGCAGATATACATATTATTAACAATATATTGCGAAACGCTTGTAAACATTGTAGGAAAGACATAAGGCTACATGTTAAATGTATTTTACCATACCATCGGTTCTATATCGTTATAAGTATGTTTATAAGATTCCTGAATGGGTATTGCGAATTTTAAAAATGAAATCACGTAAGTGACGAGTTCTGTAAATCTTATACTAGACATTTCTCCGCAAAGTTTAGTAACATATGAAATAACTAATGTTGGTCTTTTATATAAGGACTATACAATGATTGCGTCCAATCTGTGTGCGATATACAATTGCTCGTCTTTGAATGAGATTCAGACGCGATAGTATAAATTTCAACATGTTAAATTGTCTTTTTTCAGGTTTTAACAGGCAACACAAACCAATACAATGTTGTGTCCAACAAACTTTCCAATCCAATTATTGCTCGATACATTCGAGTCCGTCCACAATCCTGGCAAAGACACATTTCCATGAGAATTGGACTTTATGGCTGCACTGAAGGTATACGCAAACATTGCTTGTTATAAAAAAATGTGTTCTGGTTATCTAAAGCGATAATAATTTAAAGAAATTGATAACTAATCTATACTATAAAGTTGACATCTTTTCAACAATCTTGGTATTGAAATATATGTAATTAATGTAATGTTTATAACATTTTCGTTTTAGGATTTGTTATACCTCCAAACAAATGTGGACATGCTTTGGGTCTTGGGTCTGGCATTCTTCCAGATGCTCAAATGAAAGCTTCGTCTGAGTATAGCAGTGCTTATCGTGCATCAAAGGGACGACTTAATGGACGGACAGGGGCGTGGATAGCAAGACCAAGAGATCAGAAACAGTGGTTGCAAGTAGATTTCCTAAAAGTGATTAAGGTTGAAAAGGTGGCAACTCAAGGACGATCGGACGCCAATCAGTGGGTGAAACAATACACGTTATCATACAGCAGAGATGGGGTCTTTTGGAGCGAGTATTCCAAGGTAAAGGACTAATGGATTATTTGCCCGTTAATACCATTTTGCAAAAGTTATGGGATTGGACTGCTTTAACTAGATGATTCGTATCGAAGATATGCCTATTGTTCTGTTGCAATCTTAACCTGTTATAAAAAAAATCTCGCGCGCTAATCAAAGTATTTTGTTACTTCTCACCTACAATACCATATATGGTAATGGCATTGTTTTCAATATTGCATACGGTAACTTTGATACAAAATGGAAAACAATATAATCTGCTATTCTATGTGTTCTTTTTCAGGAGTTTCAGGGAAATAAAGATCGATTTGCAGTGGTTACCAACGTGATCAATCCACCAATCTACGCACGTTTTGTTCGTATTCACCCTAAGGCTTGGTATAGTTACATTTCCATGAGAGCTGAGTTCTATGGCTGCACTTCAGGTAATGCACAATGCAATTTCAATAACAATTATTATAGTTTCAATAAAAGAGCGGCTTTAGGTTTGTATATAAATATTGTTACTATTATTTAACTTTTGTTATTCTTTAGTTGCGCAAAAGCCAAATGGACGTATCACTTTCAATTAATCCAAATAAATTAATTAAAAACTTGTTGATGGAATTCAAATCGATAAATACCGATTTTCCTAAACGTTTTCATTTACCAGAAATGAGGGACAACTTGGCGGTTAATCTAATTAAGTAACGATCCGCGTAAGAACGATAATATGAACGGCAAGGAATGTGCAAAGGTGATAATTGTAGTATTGTTTAAACTGGTCGTCTGATTGGTTGAAACATGAAAAA
>JAUPMH010205064.1:0-11425 GCA_032270665.1 Metridium farcimen
TATAATAGTTATTATTTGTTGTTTGACAGTTAATGGATATAATAGTTATTATATGTTGTTTGATAGTTAATGGATATGAAAGTGTTTGTGGATACTGATCCTGATATACGACTAGCAAGACGGTGAGCAATACAAACTACAATCATTTTTACTTGTATATATTAATTTGCCAGTAAAGTTAAATTATCTTGAACACACCTTTTCCAAAATTACTTAGCCTGTGTTACATATTTCTTCAAAATTCCGGATGTAACGCAAAATTACCCTGTAGCAGAGGTTTTTTTCTCTTACACTTACAGCGTTTAGGGTAAGAAAATAAATCTGCTTACAGGTTATCCCCAAATTCACTTCACTAATGGCAAAACAATAGATTTAAGCCGAGGTCGGAGTGGATGAATCTACACATTCACTGTATTTATCCACTCCAGCCAAGACTTGAGTGTATTGTTTCATGATCAATCATTTCGAGATAGGTCTATGAACTAGTAAACAATGAAATAACCTTGAATACGCCTTTCACTGTCTGCAATCCGCTTAACTGATCATTAAACAATGGATACAAGTCGAGGCTGGAGTGGACAAAGTAGTTGTAAATGTATAGATTCATCCACTCCAGCCTCGACTTCAATCAATTTTTCGTAATCAGTCAGGAAAAGTCTCAATTCAAAGTTTGAATTTAACTTTAGTAAATCTAAATTTACTTCAGCTAAACTGAACTGTTTTCAATTGCAGATTAAAACGAGACATCTCAGAACGAAATCGAGAACTGTCAGGAGTGCTACGGCAATACAGCAAGTTTGTCAAACCTGTAAGTAACAAACGGATTGCTTATTATGCTTATTATGATAACATCGTTCATATATGGTTCATTTCCCGTCCTCCATGAAGACATGTTTCTATTTACATGTATATGAAATTAGTTACTTAGGACCATATACAGTTAAGGAAAAAATGTGCAGTGGTGAAAGGAGCTAAAAGCTTTCAAATTAGGTGCATTTGATCAATTTAGGCGCATTTGATCAATTTAGGCACATTTGATCATATGCCTATGTTAATTTGCGATAATAATAATTTATTACTGTTATCAAATTAGCAACTGCCTTTGTGAAGACATGACCATGTATCTATACATGTATTTATGTGATATATGATTCTTATCAAATGTTTTGTTTTGTTTTGCTAGGCGTTTGACCAGCACATCGCTCCCACTGTCAATTATGCAGATATCGTCGTACCACGAGGTGAGTGAAGTGTGTAGATTTATTTATATGTAGACATGGCGCCAAACTGAACAGGTCTCTCGCAAAATATTACTGAAGACATCTTGTGGTATATAAATAGCTTGACAATGAGGCAGACAAGCGGGCATGCAGGTAGACAGAAGGACAGACAGACAGACAGTTAGACGGGTACACAGTTAGATAGACAGACAGTAAAACAGGCAAGGCTTGAAGACAGACAGACATATGGAAAGTAAGATGAGTACAGACAGGCAAGGTCACAGATAGACAACAATAATAATAATAATAGTTTACTAAGAACCAAAATTGCAGTCAGAAACTGAATTACATTCAATTTGGCTGAAAAATCTAATAACTAATAATATAAGGGTTAGTATAGACGGACAGACAGTAAGACAGGCAAGGCTTGCAGACAGACAGACATATGAGTCACAGACGACCAGAGAGAAAGACAGAAAAACACAGAGACGTATTCATAAGCTTTAAATACAACTCGTTCATTCAGACAGGCAAGGCTTGCAGACAGACAGACACACAGTAAGACAGGCAAGGCTAGCAGACAGAAAGGCATATGGAAAGAAAGACGAGTACACAGACGACCAGAGAGAAAGACAGAAAAACAGACAGAGAGATGTATTCATAAGCATGTATATTGTTTGTTTATTTGTAGGAGGAGAAAATGACGTAGCTATCGACCTTATCGTGAGACATGTCAAGACACAACTAGAACAGGTAGATTAGATGGGTAAATGGATGAATGATTGAATGGAAGGATGGAGGGTTAAATATTTTCATGAACAAATGGATGGATGGATGGATAAATGAAGGAAGGAATAAAAGAATGGATGGATAGAATGAATGAATGAAATGATGAATGGAGATATAGTTTGACATTAATTTTGCCTCGAATATAATTGAAATTGTTAAAATGTATTTTGTTCGTCATTTTTCAACAGAGAGGATTCAATTTCAGGTAAGCATCTCTGCATGAAACGGTACAGTTGTCTGTCTGTCTGTCTGTCTGTCAGTCTGTGTTTATTTGTTTATCTGTCTGTCTGTCTGTTTGTTCATTTGTTTGTTTGTCTTTTATATTGTTGTTTTGTTTGTTTGTTTGTTTGTTTGTTTATCTGTGTTTGTTATTTGTTTGTCTGACTGTTTGTTTGTTTGTGGCTGAAACGTCTTGAATATAATTTCAAAATTGAAAACTAACGAGATTTTGGTTCCAAATGATTGAAATACACGAATATCACGATTTTGTCCTTTAGATCACGACTAGTATCTGCACATTATGGGCAGCCATTACCTAAAAGTCTTAACATCGTAGAAAACACACCACAAGTTAAGGGCATTCACACCATTATCAGGTAGGTACACAAATATACAATAAAACATAAGTAAACATCTTTGCTAGCGAAGCGAAGCTAGACCCGAGAATCTCGTGTTGATGCTACGCTCATGACGATACCGCTGGTTTGTGGGAATGTCGTGCTCATCTACGATAAGAGCTATTGCTGGTTTTCAATCGTGAAAGAAGACTGCTGCAGCTGTAGTTAGTCTCCCCGCAGCCGACTTTTGAGAAACATTGCGTGACGACACTAAAAACCGCTGCGGGGAGACTAAGTTGTAGTGCAAACGTCATTTTACAAACTTTTACGCGCGAAAACCGTAAATTCTTTCTTATGGCCACCTGACCCGTAAACCTCAAATCTACTAAATAAATACTATAACGGTTCCTTTTTACTCCGACGAAGGGCTAAAGCTCGAAACGTCATTAAAGATAAGTCAACATTTTTTTTACGGTGTTACAAATTTCTATCGTTTATATCAAATACCGACGCAGCCTATACTATTTTATTCGCTAGTTTCCATTTACTATAACGGTAGCTTTATTTCAACAAATTGAAAACACCCAAAAATGATTTTGATATCTTCAGGCGTGAATTAAAACCACGTTCTTTTGATTACCGGTCAGAACCTCTAACCACTGAGCTACTGGTTAACCCTAGTAGTAAGCAAGGACAAGATGTTTTTTTATCCATGTCACTTAGGACGTATGCTTTACGAAACCTAAGCGGATATTGTTCATATAAGCTGGACAATAAATACTATAGTTAATGGTTGTAAAGATTAACGTCTCAATCATCTGTAATTATCCCATTTTTTTATTATACAGTGGTACCTCTATTAAGCGGTCACCCATTAAGCGGTCACCCTCTATTCCAATACCTATTCTATACCTCTATTCTATACCTCTATTCAGCGGCCAACCTCTATTAAGCGGCCACAATAAAAAGTCCCAAATCTATTCCTATACTTATTCGATACCTCTATTCAGCGGCCAACCTCTATTAAGCGGCCACTTTGGAAAGTCCCGAGGGTGATCGCTTAATAGAGGTACCACTATATTTTGATTTGTTTTTCGTCCAAACAGAGACCACAAAACAAGTAGAGACGACTTTATATTTTATTCCAAGCGACTTATGAGGATCCTGATTGAGCATGCGCTGTCTTTACTACCATTCAAGGTAAGTCACGTGACTTTTTTTGACAGTACCAAAACAATAGCACAAAATGTCAAATTGTTTTGTGTCTTTACTGGTAGAAAACTGAAATGACCTGTTTTGTTTTCATGTTTATTTAAGTTTGTATCCATTTAACTGTATTCGTATTCATTTTTGATAAGTTTTATAACAAAAATATGTTCGATATATGTTGAATTTTATTTTAAATTTTAACTTTTTTTTTTTACAGTTTTTTTGTAATTTGATACATTTTATCTTGCCTTTGAAACTACTAATGCCTGAAATTAATGATACTAATTTCGAAAATGTCATTGTTTGGGATGAGTTTCGATCAAATTCATTAAAAAAAAAAGGTTTCGATATTTCTATTAATATGTCCCCTATGTGCAGCTTTTTAAAATATACAATTAACCATTTTGTTGAAAACTAGATCGCAAACTCTATATACATGAAATAACAAGAAATCAACTTTTTTTTGCGAAAGTGAAATTTTCCCAAAGTGGCTTTTTGATTAGTTTCAGTTTTAGTTTCAAGTGTCAAATCTACTGGTACATTTTCGCCTTTATCTCACAGGCTGCGTCGGTGTTTATATCAACAATAGGTAATAGAATGAAATTTCCCTCTGACGAAGGGCTAAAGCTCGAAACGTCAGTAAAGTTAAGTCAACATTTTTTACGCTGTTACAAATTTCATTATATTACCTATCGTTTATATCAAACACCGACGCAGCCTATACTAGTTTACTCGCTAGTTTCCATTATTGTTTTGAAAAGCATAACTGGTTTTCGTATTCTAAACAGTGTTAATTTGAGGGGGAAGAGGGCGATAATGGCCGGCCAACAGCGTGTTCTGTCGCCATTGACAAGTGGTTCATTGTTGTTAAGTTCTCATACTTGAAAACCACTCTTGAAACACGACTTTTTCAAATAAAATAGCTCTTATAAAACCATTTTTCTTTATTGATGGAACACAATGATGTGTTTCTAAAAGATCTTTTGTGTAATTAGTGTATCTTATGAGATCATTATTACTGTTTTGTTGTTATTGTACGTTGGCAGTTGTGTTTCTCAAAATGATTTTATCTCATTCTCGTATTTAGTTGTTGAAGAATATTTTAAGTTTTCAGTTGCATTTTATTAGGAAAAACAACAGCAAAAGCAACATTAATGAGTACTTTTGCTGCTGGAATACGCATGTTAGAAAAGAAAGAAAAATAATTGGCATTTTGGGGTAGGCTGTCAATTGTTCTGAGCGTCTATCAAGAAATACATTCTCTTCCTGAAGACTTTGTAATAGTTTGATTTTATAGGAACATTTATATCGTTAGAAACTTGCTTTCTGTGCCATTTCTATCTGTAAAACTTTGTTATTGTGACATTATTATATTTAAATTTTTATCTAAATGCCAATTAAGGAATTCTTTACCATGGAAACATTTAAACAGTGGCATTTTTATCGTTAAAAACTTGTCAACGGTGACAGTTTTTATCTTGAAAATTTTTCCAGTTTTGATGTTTCTGTCTTTTGAAGTTTGTGAGTCGTTTCTACTTGTAATGCGAGTCAATTTTGACATTTTTGAAAACTCGTGTTCTCTCAAAATTGTCATCCGTACAGTGTTTTTTCATTTATTTTGCTGTGCAAGTTTACTTTGGTTTTTCTTTATATATCGACAATGACACTTTTGTTGTGAAAGCAATTCCCAATTGTGTCGAATATATCTGTTTAAACTTTGTGTAATAGATAAATTTTATCTCAAAAACTTTGCATGCAGTGCTACAGGTCTCAAAAACGTTTTCAGTTGATTCTTTGTTTATTTTGAGCCATGAATATTTATTTTTTTTATCTCAAAAATTAACGATGCTGTCGTTTATATTTTAGAACTTACATGTATGACATTTGTATCTTAAAATCTTTGTTTGTGATATTTTTATCTCGAAAACTTTGTAATTTTGACAGTTAACTCTCAAAGTTTGGAAGTCATTCCGTCATTGATTTGGAGCCAAGTTTGACAGTTAAAAACACGTGTTTTTCATTCAAGTGACACATGAGCGCTCACAACACAGCTGCAAAACGAAAAGCGAAACAAAAGTCAGAAAGGATAGCTTTAAACATCCTTAACAATCCTTCTTTGTTTGTCATAACAATGGTCTGTAATTGCATAGTCGACAAATAGTCGACAAAATGCTTGTGAAGTTGCTTGGTAGACATTTTTAGCTGTTTCTTTTTTACTCGTAAATATATTGGTGGAATCGAGTTGCTAATTTGAACACCGTAAAAAGTGTGTGTGAAGTTTGGCAGTTCCCCGAAGGAAAGAAGGAGTTTTTCGGTAAAAAATTGCAGGATTTACATAACAAGAGGAAAATAATGAAAGCACTTGTATTCATTTCTAGAAAAAGAGCATTTGTTTGCAAAAAAAATATGAAAATTCATAGCCACCATTTTTCATTTCATAACGGAAGGTGTGAAAAACATGGATACTTCGTACACCGTACAAAAAACTCAATTTATTTTAATGTCGGACGTTTATTCTTCAAGAGCTTGTCATTGAGAAAAATTATGCATTTTTCGTTGTCAAAATTTTCCAGAGATAATTTCAGCTGTAAATGTTTGTTTACCCAGATGGGCTTTCTTTGGCTGTCTTTTCAAACGTTTTCTCTCTTAAGTAAAATATAGCTGAAAAATTTACTTTATGTTGGTAAATATTGACTGTGCCAGAAATCACAGCTAACTGGATAAGGTCTACAATTACAAGGGATAAAAAGGAGAATTGAAAAAAATGGGAGAAAAACATTTTTTTCTCAAAAGTTTTTGATTTAAAAATTCATATTTTTTCTGTAGTTTTAGCAAGGAATTATAAACTATCTTATTTTCTCTTAGTAACTTTAGAAATATCAATCTTTTATTTGATTTAAATTATCATTTTAATTTCGAAAATCCATGTAATTGTCCAAAGTTTTTAGATTGCTGTTTTTTATCTAGAAAGTTCCACTGAAGGGTTTTTTTTTTAAATGTCAAAAATTGTCAAAGTTTTTCCTCTCAAAGTTTGAGTCAAATTTGAATGACGGCAAAGTTGTTCAAAAACGCTGATGATTAGCAGCCTAGTAATTTCCAATTTTAAAATTTAGATTAGAAAGAAAAAAAAGCAAGAAAAAGCTTTGCAAAACTGTCTACATGGAAGACTTCTCGGCTGCGTCGGTGTTTCTGAGGAAACAATTACAGGAAAAAAAGTAACTTATAATAGATTTAGGAAATAAAGACAGACTCTCTCAAAAGGGATTTTGTTTGTTTTAGTAAATCACTGTTATTAAAACCAAGAACTGAAAACACCACGCTTCCTCTTGCTTCCTCAAAGTTGTTCAAAAGTCGAAAAGATTTTGAAATAGAGCGGTCAAGCTCAAACAACGTTTGTTTGTTTTCATAAGTCGCTGTAAAAATAAACTCAAGTCTGTGGAAATTGTGAAATTATTTCTCATTCTGAATTACTTTTTAATTGTCTCACTGGATGTTTACCAAAATCGTTTTAAATTTTCCCGAAACAAGACACTAGCAATAATTGTTCAGGATTGAAGATGTTTGTCTTTTTTTGACCGAAAAAGTTTAAATTTTGACATTTGTCGCAAAGTTAGAATAATCAAACGCAAAAACTGAAATGGTCGTTCCATTGTTTGAGTCGGCCTGTATTAGTACTTGTAAAAAAAACAACAACGAAGAAAGACGTGATTAGAAAGGAGAATGAAATTTCATCGAACAATTCTCGTTTCCATGGAGCTTATTCAAGCCCGCAAAAATGACAAATGGTTTTGATTGAAAAAAAGACTCTTTGAAGATTGAAAAATAAATAAATGAAATAGTCAAAATAATTGGAAGAAAGTGTTCTTAGAAACGCTCGAAACGTTAGTTAGCTATTCTCTTTTTAAGGCTTGCAAGTTGTCGTTTTAACTCCGACAAAGTATCAACGACTAAAACGCCAGTCAGCGAAATTCTTTTTATATGGTATTTAAGTTACTATTATTGAAAAGGTCTAAATCTTTTACTCCGACAAAGGGCTAAAGCTCGAAACGTCAGTAAAGTTAAGTCAACATTTTTTACGGTGTTACAAATTTCACTATATTACCTATCGTTTATAATCAAACACCGACGCAGCCTATACTAGTCAGTTACTCGCTAGTTTCCATTTATTATTGTAAAAAGCGACTTACATGTTTTTGTTCTTTCTAATGTCATGTCACAAGTTGTTCTTTTTCGATGATAACTAATAAAATGTTTAATTGGTTGGTAGTTTTATGTTTATTTTTGGTGTTTTGTTCATTTGCACGTGCTCAAAGCATTGACTGTCATCCCGCAGAGCAAACGTGTTTTTGCTTTCCTTTCTCGCATGTTTCTTATTTCGGTAAAATTCACTTCATAAATCAGCAAACTGCAATCTTGCAACGATGGTTTCTTTGTTATTATTGTAATTTCCGTACGAAAATTCTGGTTTCTCCTATGACTAAAAACGATGTCACGGTAGTGCCGTGCAGAGCTGAGCCAAAACCGTGACAGTGCCGTGCTAATATTATTATTCATCTTGTAATTAAAAGACAAAAACTTTGTCTGTAAGTTGAGCTTGATTTAAAAATGTACGATAGCTAGCGGTTAAAATAATGTGGACAGCGTTTGTATTTCTAGAAACCATTTGGAATAAAATGTACGATAGCTAGCGGTTAAACTAATGTAGACAGCGTTTGTATTTCTAGAAAACATTTGGAGTAAAATGTACGATAGCTAGCGCTTGAACTAATCAGTGTTGACAGCGTTTGTATTTCTAGAAAACATTTGGAGTAAAATGTTCGATAGCTAGTGTTACACTAATGTGGACAGCGTTTGTATTTCTAGAAATCAGTTGGAGTAAAATGTACGATAGATAGCGGTTAAACTAATGTAGACAGCGTTTGTATTTCTAGAAAACATTTGGAGTAAAATGTACGATAGCTAGCGCTTGAACTAATCAGTGTTGACAGCGTTTGTATTTCTAGAAAACATTTGGAGTAAAATGTACGCTAGCTAGCGGTTAAACTAATATAGACAGCGTTTGTATTTCTAGAAAACATTTGGAGTAAAATGTACGATAGCTAGCGGTTACACTAATGTTGACAGCTTTTGTATTTCTAGAAACCATTTGGAATAAAATGTACGCTAGCTAGCGGTTACACTAATGTTGACAGCGTTTGTATTTCTAGAAAACATTTGGAGTAAAATGTACGATAGCTAGCGGTTAAACTAATGTGGACAGCGTTTGTATTTCTAGAAAACATTCGGAGTAAAATGTACGATAGCTAGCGGTTAAACTAATGTTGACAGCGTTTGAATATCTAGAAAACATTTGGGAGTAAAATGTACGCTAGCTAGCGGTTTAACTAATGTTGACAGCGTTTGTATTTCTAGAAAACATTTGGAATAAAATGTACGATAGCTAGCGGTTAAACTAATGTAGACAGCGTTTGTATTTCTAGAAAACATTTGGAGTAAAATGTACGATAGCTAGCGGTTAAACTAATGTTGACAGCGTTTGAATATCTAGAAAACATTTGGAGTAAAATGTACGATAGCTAGCGGTTTAACTAATGTTGACAGCGTTTGTATTTCTAGAAAACATTTGGAGTGAAATGTACGCTAGCTAGTGTTTAACTGGTTTTGACTCCGTATATGCCGGTTTCTTAGTAAAATATACATGTGTTGACTGCGTCTGCTTTTCTAAGGACCTAAAATGTACAAAAAATTGCAAACACGTTAAAAGATAGTTACAATTACTGATGGACGTTGGACGTTGCCCCGTTGCAAACTGTCAAACTGCTTTCTTGAAAATGGCAGTCCTACTAGTTGATATTTTACTTTCCAAAACGGCCCTAAATATGTGAAATAAATGAATGTTTTTCTTTTACCAAAATAGAAGAAACTACTTACATTTATTTGTAAAAATGATTAGGTTTTTGCGATATTCCAAATAATTTTATGCGTGCGTAAGCGTGCGTTTCTATAGTTACTGTGCGCAAAAACGTGACATGCGTGTCAAAATGTGCGTATCTCAATTGACAGCGTGTAGGAACACAGGGAGCCCAAGCTCATCACTTGTGATCTTTTACAGTAAATGTATGGAGTCGCGAAATATCCTTTCGCTGTGCCTCAAATATACAATAATAAAAACGTTTTTTACGTAGATAGTTGTGTATAATTGTTTTCTAGTCTGTGACCGAGTTTTAGCTCAATTTGAGCGATTTTGACCGGTTTTTCAAATTCTTGATGGTGCCATTATTCTAAATTTTATTAACGTCGGCGCTAGAGTGAAGTCATTTAACCCGTGAAATAGATATTAGACTAATACACCTTAGCAGTCTCTAATTCCATTGTTTTCTTTTGAGTCTATTTGACTATTACACTTTAGCAAGCAATTTCTATTTCACGGGTTAAATGCCTTCACTCTATCATTTTGCTGTTACTACCTGCAAACTATGGAACAGTTTAAGTCTTGAACTTAGAAAGTCTGTATCTTTAGGAGTTTTTAAAGACAATTATAGGAATTTCCTAATTAAGAAACAGAAGGAATTACACCATTTTAGTTTATTTTCCAGGTTTATTCTAAGTTTTATATGTATTTTATAATTTTAAATAGAGGGCCACTAGTCGTTTATTAGTTTTTTAACTATTCCGTGTCTTCCTCTTTAAATAAAGAGTTTATTATTATCATTATCTTGAATTTATCTGTCATTTCTTTTAGGCTTTGACTGTGACTACACAAGGTGGGAACTCGTACGATGGAGCAAAATTTGCAGGAAAAAGGGTTGGTATATTCAATCTTACTGTGACTTTTGACTGTTTTCGATGATCGGTAGTCTATATCTATTACTTTAGTCTGTCTGTGTGTGCTCGTTAATGTTTGCCTGTATCTTTGTGTTCCCATGTTTCTGTCTTGTAAATTCCGCTAAAAAGGGAGTTGGTTGGAGAGTAGTCTGAATTGAGTTATAACATCACAAGGATGTTACCTTGCTAATTGCACTAATCTAGCCGGCAGTGGGACTTTTCCAACTTTAACGCAACTACAGGCATCCGATACATAGTCCCAGGGAACACCTATCGTCGTCTGCCCTGTGCAGTTCGTCAAGCCGTATTTCTAGTGAACCCACCCCCTCGGTTGTGAGGGTGCCCTTCTCGAGCCGTTGCTGCCTTTGTCTCAGACCTTCCCAGGGGAGAAGCAGGGATGCGAAATCCCTCGGTAGTCGCCCCACAAGCAAGCATTCCAACCAACCCATACCTACTACTAATCGCTTAGCTTTTATACACCAAAAATGACGTTCGTCCAAACATGTGGGAGAGTTGTACAATTTATTTACTTAATATAAAATATTGTACAATACCTACTTCTTTGAGTTTAGAATAAAATAATTTGAACATTTGGATTATTTATTAAAAATGATTCGTAAAAATCAATGATAAAAATGACAAATAATTATGATCATTTTGAACAAATGCGCATGCGTATTAGATTACATGGCAACATGACGATTACAATGTGATGTTTGAGCGAATACCGGAGGATGATAATAACAGTTCAGTTTGTAGATTTGTAAATTAATATTCACCTTTAATATTTAATAGTAAAGAGGGGGGGGGGGGGGGGGGGGGGTG
>JAUPMH010205175.1:0-10364 GCA_032270665.1 Metridium farcimen
ATTCTAGTTGTTATTCTAGTTGACATTGTAAAGGGAAAGAGTTACGTAAGCTTGCATGGCTTCCATATATTAATAAATAAAGATATTTTGCAGGGAGATTACAAGTGTCTTTCCTGTCAGCAAAGATTGCGTAAACTTATTGCATCAACGTTTTTGCATATTTTTAAATGACGCTTTTATTAACAAATATAGACAATATAAAAAGACAAAATCATCACTGGACAATTCTTTCCTGCCAAGAATGTATTATTAGAACGCGACATGTTCCTCAACGTGATGTTTTGCTAGCATGAGTCATCTTTTTCAGGCCCATATACAAAAGGACAATAGGGCACGTGTTATGCACCTATTTCAAAAACCGTTGTCGTAATCAAAGCTACTGTCCACACTCTGAAACCTGCAAACTGTAAAGGATGTCTGTTTTTCTTCTCTTTTATCAATATCAGTATATATTTCTTCTCTTGTTATCGATTTATTCATAGCATATTTTGGTTGTACGTGTTTGTTTTATATAACCATAACAAATTGTTGCAGTGTAAGATGTTTAAACAAATATTTATTTACAAAATGTTAAATAAATCACACATTTGTATTACCGACATCCTTTGCAGGCTTCAGATAAATTGTGGACTGTAACTTCGGCTGCGACAACAATTTTTGAGACAGGTCAGTATAAATTATTGCACACATTGCAAAAACGGCTGAGTAGATACAACTCAGTATATTGAGTTGATCAAACATTCAGGATAACACTTTATAGTGATTAAACCCAACTTATTATTAAGAGTAAACATTATATGTAGATGTGCCATTGAGTACAATGTACTCAATATATTGAGTTTAACCTCACTTTTACTCACTATAGAGTTGGGTTTACACACTGATAAAGTGTCATCCTGAATACTGAGTTGTTTCTACTTATAATAATATACCTTCCGCTACGATTAGGTAAACGTTTAGAACAGAAACGAATCATGTTACTCTACGTGCAGTCACTAAATATATACATGGTTTCAAACCTCACATAATTGTTTTTGCGAAGATCTGATGAAAATGTACAGAGCGTTCTTGGAACGCTGTAGGGTTTTTTAAGCACATTAAAAATTAATATGCATCAGTTACACAGGATGTTTTTAGATTACATGTCTTTATTTAACATTTCTTGAATTAGTACCAGTTATAGAGGCTCCTATGTGACGAAATCAATGATAATAAATGCAATAACACCTGATTTCAAACCATTCACTCAGTTACGTTGAGGAAATAATTGCAATCATTTCCTTCCGCGGACATTTTGCTAAAAACGGCTGCGAGGTCCCTAGCCTCATGCGTATTGCGTGTAAAATGGACGGTGTTTTCCACTTTTAAAATGTAGTTGTTTGTTGGAGTACCAGGTCCCTATGGGACATGAACAGATGAAGGTTATTATTATCCTCGATTCCTATGGGACACCTACAGAGGTCCATAGTACAAGTGTTGTTGACAGTGGTGTCACATGCAAACAAACATTGATGTGTCACAATCATCATCAGTGATGCGAGTAATTCGTATCTTGACGTCGACTACTTGTTGACACCTCAGCTCAACAATCAGAGAATATCTACACTCACGATGGACGTTGAAATAGGTAGCAGTGATTTGTTAGACAGCTGCCTTCCGAGTTCAATGGTAAGTTGAAGTTCTAGACGTTTCATTTCGAGCTATAAATAATGTTCTTGTTCTAAGTGTGTGTAAGTAACTATTATCGTTGCTAATTGAGAGTTTGTGTATAAAGTCAGGATTATGGCTAATATATATATAAAACAGACCTGTTTGTTTATATGGGTGTTATATTAACACTTATCTGTAGCATCATCATACTCGTTAATATACCGCTAAAGATAGCACACTCTTGTCAACACAGTTATTTCTATTGTGTTCGAGCAACTAGAAATTATTTGCATTGCGTAAGTGGTGAGACTGGACACATCTAGACGAACAGTACAAAAATAACCTCAGTCACTCAACAGAGATTATAGGTTCAAAGTTAGACATTACTGGCAGGGTCTAAAACCTAGAAATTGTCTCGTTATTTATATAAGTATTCTAAGTATAGTACCAGTCCTGCTTTTATAGCTTCGTTTATATTATTTTACAGTTGCTGCATTACAGGTATAGTCATATTTACACATTCTATTGATGCATCTGGATTTATATTGTTTGGGACTGGATTAATCCCGATTAGTCTAAGTCTCAGATATAGTAGAAAATATTGTTTGTAATCGTTCAAAAGGAGTAGGCCTCATGATTTATGCAGACTGCAGACGGCTCGTCAGACACCACAATCACTGTTTGAATCACGCAAACAGGGATCTCAACTTGTAAAGCCAAATCTGATACTGAGAGAGCTATAGAGAGCTACAAAAAGCCATTTTTAATATAACTTTTCTTCAAATTTCCAAAAATTTCCAACAACAATAATATTTTTATTACCTTAGATGGTAGAACAATTTTACAAGTACTTATTGAAACAGTAAGATTAGGTGTGCTTTCAATTAGAAAAAAATTCAGGAAAACATTTTCGGAAATATAGGTCAACGGTTGTCCTAAATTTCCGAAAATGTTCGCCTGGAACTGTCACGTTCCATTTGATTTCCACCCGGAATTTCCGAATTTTTTTGGGTTGAATGGAAAGCGCCCTAGGTCAAGTTAATTCAGAAATACAAAATGTAGCGAAGCTTATCTATCATAGCGTAGGACCCAGGCCCGCTCTGAAAATCAGGCTAATCTAGCAGAGCAACTAATCATATTGAACCTTAATATAGGCCGAATGCCAATATGGCCGCCATTTCATTATCTTATTTTTTTTAAATTACTATTTTAATTGACCACTACATCAAAATTATAGATTAGAATTACATCAACAAAGGTAAAAAGGTTTGAGACACAAATACTAAATTCTTGAGAAGTTCTGAGAATTTTTCAAAAGTGTGAAAAACCACAACGAGGCTAGCAAAATCTCTGTAATTTTGATTCACAATAGCTTCACTTGAATTATACTCATTTCTGCTTGCTCTTTCTGATGGTGGTGCTTGTTTTTAAAGATTAGTTTTTATTTTTGAAAGTCATATTGGCATACAGTCAATTGTAAAGCAAAAAATGGAACATTTCTATATATTGAATCTGGTTACCAGATGATCGAGTGCACCATATGCACTGAGGACCATCCAGCAGTGCTTACTATACGTATACACCTAATTCAAAAAAGGTTGACGGCGTGAACGGCGATTGGCGATTGCATGACCGAAAGGGACTGTGGGTAATATCAATTTCTTCTTATTCCATTCTAAATTACCCAAACACCGTTCGGCCATGACCTTAGATGGGTGTCTCGAAGGTTTTGCTGAACGGTGGAGGTATTGTTTGGGTAATTTAGAAACGAATAAGAAGGAATTCGTATTACCCATAGTTCCTTTCGGTCGTGCAATCACCAATCGCCAATCACCGTTCGCCCCGTCAACCTTTTTTGAATTAGGTGTATACAGGGCCAGGAACGTTTACAATGACGTCTTTTATTCTTTGAATTTTTAATTAAGTATTTTGGTTTGTATTTGAATGCTATAAGTACTCAGTTAACCCGTCGTTTAGCCGGCCGGTAGTTGATTCAAGAGAGAGGTTTTTAAACCTTTATAAAAAAAACCACAAATGATGCTGACTTTTTGAGGTAAATATAATTTGTCACTTTTCTAATATATTTTTCATCTTTTTTGCTTTCGGTTAATCGTTGTGTTTATTGACGGTGTATTCTTCTTCAGTACTTACGTCCTTTTTTACTCTTAACCGAAAGCAAGAAAAGGTCTGAGAAGAAAGGGTTAGGTTCTACCACTTTTAAATTGTCTGCTGTTTCCAGTTTCTAGATCTCTTACTAACCCATTATGACCTCCCAAAAAGGGACCAGATAATCTATATTGCTAAACGTGAGTTAGGAAATACAGTAATGATTGAATTTCAAATACCTATATCGAACAAACTGTTTCCAGGGGCATTGACAGAGACATCAAGATTAATTATTAAAGCTGTATACGTAATTAGTGTTTTAGAAAGATTTTGTTAAACGTGTAAACCTGATTCGACGTTTCGAAGTCTGACTTTTGAACATTTTAGTGACCAGTTGTTCATTTTATTTCTTCTCAGTCTATAGAAATATATCTACAGCAATATCATAAGATATATCATAAGAATATCATAAGACTATTAGTATTGAATTGAAATGCGTTCGGTGTTTAAGTGAAATACAGGGGCAATTTATATATATATATATATTTTTTGATCTTTACTACTATTTATGCATTTATTGATTCGCTCGTAATAATATATATATATTTATTTTTGTTGATTAAGTTTTATTTGTATGTTTGATTTTGATTCGTTTTTCAGGTTTATCAAATTATTTCTAATTTCAATAATGTTCGTTTCTTTATATTCGTTTAACTTGTTTTAGAGAATTCAGTTAACCTCTTTCGTATTTTTGTTAAATTTTTTTGTTTGTTTTACTCTTCTGGTTTAATTAGTTTTGATTTGTTTCAGTTTATTCGTTATTTGTTAATTTTAAATACCTTATATTCAATTATCTATTCGTTATTTATTCGTTAATTTATTTATTTGTCTGTATACCCAACTAACTTATCCATCCATTTTCATCGCTGTTATCTTTTGTTCATCAATTCTTTCTCGCTTCGTATCTCTCTTTTCCATTCTATTTTCATTTGCAACACTATAGTCGGTCTAACTCCTGATTATGATTCCGCCATTAAAACTCAGCTCTTAAAACTATAAATACAGTTTTTTCACTTATTATGGAGCAAATACACAGATAGTCCTGATAAAAGTCAATCTATCAGTGATCTCCATGATCTCCGATGACATTTCTTCAAGGAAATTTGCCGTTTAATGTTCTCCCAAAATAGAATTATCTTTCGCCTAAAATGTCCTTTCATAATTGTCTGGATTTCAATTTATTCATTTTCAAAGTGTTCCATGTTTTCCGACAAATCGATTTCACACTATTTATTTAGAATCTACCCGTTTAATTATTCGGAAGTTTCGAAGATAAATGTGAGAATAGGGCATGTTGACAAAGATACTTATTTATATTTGGACTTGAGACACTGTAGACCACCGTGGTGCAGTAGAGTCAGATAATCACAACACAACACGCCGCCAGCGTTCAACGGTTTTGTCTCCAAATAAGCTTTTACTTGATTCCAACGACAAATTCATTATTTCCAACGTTCATCCATCTATCGCGTGCATCTGAGTCGGTTCTAAAAGCCACAAAAGGACGCTTTTTCGCCTGATATCGCTATAAAAAAGTTAATTTTCTTCCACTGATGAAGTTAGTGTAAACAGTGCTCGGAACGCGTAGGACGATTTGAAACGCCGTCAGGATGCAAAGGTAATTTTCCTTATTGAAAATCTTTCTCTGTGCTTTCTGTGCAATTTCTAACTGAAATTATTAATTGTTGTGGATATATTTAAATGATTTCTGAATATACAAATCAATAAGTGGGCGTTGTACTGGACTGTTTCATTTCGTGAAGCTGACTTAAAAAAAAACACACGAAGAAATTTTGTGGTTTCTCGCCTTTAGAAATTCTCTTGATTTTTTAAGAGTGCACCATCTGGGGGTTTGGATGAAGTTTTAAGTAGAATCAGTCTGTTAAGACTTTCTGACGAGATAGAAAATGTGATATCTAGTGTGCAATTAATCATCGTACTACAAGGTAGATCAAGATGGCGACCTTTCTCAACACAAAGTTTATTTTTCTAATTTTTTTTCTGTCGTTTAGCCAATTTTCTTGTTTGATAATCATTAGAATAATTGCCAAGTTGCTTCTGATTTTTTTCGTCTTTTTTTGCACCTTTTCCATTGTTCACATTATCAAAAAAGCATTTCTGGCCGACATTTTTTGTCAAGTTTTTTCACATTGTGTTAGGTCTTCTTACGTTGGTTGTTCTATTGATACTATAAATGTAAAATTTTGATGAGTCTAGACTTTGACTTTGATTTGAAATTAATATGTAAGACAAACGCAAAGAATTTACGTTTGGAGATCGACCTATGTCATCAAGTAAGGTTTATTAACTATGAAGCGTGTAAATAATGCAGGTATAATGTGGTTCATCTGTTTGTATATTTATCTTACATTTCTTCCTTTTCATTGTTTCAGTTTAGTTTAAGTGTTTTTAATGTTTTTTAGTTTCGTGATACATGAGTTATCTCATTAGAAAGTATATAGCCCAAGATGGCGACCTTATGGCATAAATGCCTCATTTATTTATTTAAAATGATGAATGAAATAGAAACAAAGATAATTACTGAATAACTGTTATTTTTTTAATCACTTTTCAACCAGAAACATTAAATACAAAGAAAACAATACCTCATTACAACTTTACTTGTCTTTGATAGTGAATATAATAGTCAGTTATTAAGAACTACTACACGGCAGTGCTCAATTTAATTTGATTTCATGAGTATTTTGTTTTGAATTCGCTCTATAGTCCTATTTTTGCTTTTATTTATGCTCTTTCATTGTTGTCAGGGATGATACTTATCGCATATTGCAAAGTATAGCTCAAGATGGCGACCTTATGGCTAACATAATGCGTGCTTTTTTGTTATATTCTTTGATTACTATAGAACTAACTTTCTGTCTCTATTTCTTATTTATGTTTTTATTGTTGTTACTGGTACACTATGATACTCCATTGTAAAAAATTTAACGGTCATTCCTATTCCTCCGCCAAACGTCGTTTATTTGATTTATTTAAATAAAAAAAGGCAATATTCTATTTCTACGTTTTAGTTTCTAATGCTAGCCGTCCACTTTTATTTTATTGATGATAAATAATGGTGCTTTTCTCCAGATGGTGGTCGATACCCAATGACCTTTCCCTAATTTGCTTTACTGATCATGAAATAATACAGTCAGGTCGATGCTGGAGTGGTAAAATAGAGTGAATGTATAGATTCATATCTAGCCTCCTCCGCAGGCAACCCACCACCGGACTTCGGACTTCCTTTCTATATTGGTCGTGGAGGACGCTAAGGGCCCGGGCAAACGGTTTCAACATTTGCTTCAACATCCGTTCGATTTTGTTGAATGGCAATGTTTAAACGCTTTTAAACTCTTTCAACATTGTCGAAACGTGTTGAATCAATGTTGAATTGATGTTGAAAGAGTTTTTAAAAAGTGTTAAAACATCGCCATTCAACAAAATCGAACGCCGGGATGTTGAAGCAAATGTTGAAGCCGTTTGCCCGGGCCCTAAGACTCATCCCCTCCAGCCCCGACTGACATCGTTTCGTGGCCAGTCATACGAACCCGGGAAAGATCCATTTTACCTCTTTTAGTTTTGCATCGAAAAAATTGTGTTCTTGGAAATTTAATTGTTTTAAACGTGCATTGATAAAATTAGAAATAAAATATGACAAACAGAAGGTATAAACTGAGAGAGAGATTATTTTAACAGGATTAGTTTCGCTTGCTATATTTTGGCTGAGGAAAAAAGATGAGATCAAATCGAAACCATAGCAGATGTCTAAAAACAGACGAGAATAACAATATAATATATAATAATTGATTTCTTAAAACGCATTTAAAATTCTCAATTCTTTTTACATTATATAAAATGTATATAAAATGAAATCTATGAACAAATTATGAAAAAAGTACGGAGAGATTTTAAAACCGGCAGTCTCAGTGTACATATCAATAAAATGAATATAAAATTTCACAGATAAATCGAGCATACTGCAATTTTAGATTTTAGCATCTTCAAATGTTTTTATTTGTTGTTACTACGTTAGGTAATATAATGATATTTATAACAACGTAAAAAATGTTGACTTAACTTTACTGACGTTTCGTTCTTTAGCCCTTCTAAAGCTCGAAACGTCAGTAAAGTTAAGTCAACATTTTTTACGGTGTTACAAATTTCATTGTATTACCTATCGTTTATATCAAACACCGACGCAGCCTATACTAGTTTACTCGCTAGTTTCTATTCATTGTTGTTACTAAGATTAATTTCGTTTCGTTTTTGGAGTAAATGGAAGACAAAAAAAACTAAACAAGCCAGTGAAGTTTATACGTATACTAAACAGTCGCGAAAAGCAGGTCGATCGACTTGATTTGGCCCGCTTACTAACCAGAAGCGTCGCGCTCAACAATAAAATAAATAAAACTTCTTTCCATAAGAGATTAGAAAAAGGAAAAAACAAACTAGACATTTCGAGAACTTGTTTATTTTGATCATTTTGGGGTTAATGGCCAGAGGTGTTGTTTTAGTTTAATTACAAGTCGTGACGCACGGTGTTTTGAAGAGCCTTTTCTTGCTAAAATGGTTGTTATTTAACACTTATGATTATTTGCAATCCAAATTTTGAAGATAACATAAGTGGGTCATCACTTCCTACTATAAATAGCACTTATTGAACCTGCCGCACAAATGGCATATACAGAAAACAGGCGCTTGGACCAGTTTCTAGTCCTTAGAGAAGGGCCTGCGTAAGAGCAAACCAGCTTCTTTCAGTCTCACGACAGACAGTCATTTGTATACTGGCAATGTACCAGAAAGGTCATTTTTTGTCGAGATCATGCTCAACATAGTGTCTTCATTTGTACGTAGGGAATGTATAATAGAAAACGGCCATTGATCATTTGAAATTTAGTAAGGACTATGTGTACGAGTAAACCAGCTTCTTTCAGTCTCACGACAGACCATTTAGTCATTTGGTCATTTGTATACTGGCAGTGTACCAGAAAGGTCATTTTTTGTCGAGATCATGCTCAAGATAGTGTCTTCATTTTAATGTGTACGTAGGCACTATATAATAGAAAACGGCCATTGATCATTTGAAATTTAGTAATAAGGACTATGTACAAATAAACCAGTTTTCATAAATCTCGTGCCAAGACCGTGTCAAGGAGTAGGGACTCCGTACGAGTAAATTCTTTTTAATAATGAGATTGAGAAGGGACTGTGTACGAGAAAGTAATCTCCCATTAGTTTCGTGTCCAGATCGTGTTGTCGTTTAGAAATGAGCGGTAGGAACTGTTCATCTCATCTAATACTCAGGTCTCATTATACTCAGATCGTGTCGTCATTTGGAATATAATTGAGAAGGAACTGTGTAAAAGAAACCAGAGTTTGATAACTACTTGCATAAGGACAATATTCAGTAGCCTGAAATCCTCAACAGAATATATAACTTAAAAACTCTAGAAAAAGATCGCATTGTTATGATCATCAGTTGTTTGTTTGAGTCAGTTTTAATCTGGTTGATTAGTTTAACCTTTTCTGGGGTCTTTCCTGCCGGTTTGTTCTTTATACTTTGTTGTGTGCACCACTTATTTTCTTTTTAATGTTTTTTTCGTTTAATGATAAAAAATATCCCATTTTGGTAGAAACGCTCATCAGTTCAAGCTGATGTCATTTTGAAAGCATTTTACTTTTTTAATTAATGATTTGTGTGCCATTTTAGTCGAGTGCGGTTCAAACACAGCCGACCGTTGACGATGTGTCATTAGTTTGTGTTAACTACAGGTTAATAGGATCTTTTTGTGTGTTAATTGCTTCATTAATGATCATTTCCCACTAAACTAAAATATATATAATTTATAGACGGTTTGATGTGCTTGATATACAGGTCAACTTTATAACTATCAGTACACTGAGACACGCAACCATTCTAATTTTGAGGTGTCTCATTTGTAGCCACGTTTGCGTCGTCGCGCAAAGTTTCCTTTTCTTTATTGGCGAGGTAACTAAAATATCCAGGTTTCACAACTTATCACACTGCACAAAATGCTTCAAAAGTAGTAGATAAGTAACTGTTATTGAAATCCTTATCTTGTCCGGCAATAAATAAATGCATATACGGTTTCAGAGTAGTGGATGTTCAAATCACTGAGTAAATCGATGCATCCACAATTACTCTGCAAAAACCACCGAGTAGTGGTTACTCAAATAACTGAGTAAATCGATGCGTCCACAGTTACTCATTGCAAAAACGACTGAGTGGTGGTTACTCAAATAACTGAGTAAATCGATGCGTCCACAGTTACTTGCGGCAAAACGACCAAGTAGTGGTTACTCAAATAACTGATTAAATCGATGAGTCCACAGTTACTCGCGGCAAAACGACCAAGTAGTGGTAACGCAGATAACTCCCTCCTCCCTCCCCTCCCTCTCTTCCTCCCACTTCAGTTTATCTCAGTGAGTAATAGTACTTTGGGTGTGTACTTCAGTATATGGCTTTTTATCACCGATATCTTATCATATCGATCGACAAGTGATTATAATACATATTTATTAAT